>CM022392.1:66457030-66666876 GCA_011833715.1 Carcinoscorpius rotundicauda | reverse complement strand
ATCGACCGTACTGCAAAATACAGTTAATGGCGCCGTCTGTGGGAAAAAATGACTATTAAAGGAAATGATCGGGTCCAGCGAACCTACACCGGCCGCCATGCTGAAAATATTGTAAAATGACCATTTGTTTCAATTAATTTGCACAAGGGTGTATTAGTTATGGTTTACAGGTATATGATGATGTTACGACAGGGACGTCATATTAGTTATGGATTACAGGTTCATGATGATGTTCTGAAAACAGAAAGTTTTTATGATCAGATTAGTTGGGATTACTTTGCAGATGTCGCTCATGTTTCATTAAGGTGATTTATTCTATTATTGGCTAAACATATGTTAAACCAAGAATGTACTTCAAATATTATTATTTCAAATAATTATTATTCAAATAATACTTGTTTTGTTAATAAATGTTTCAGTATGTGTGATACTTGCTAAATCTGAGATTATGTATCATATTTAGTGTGTGTGTGTGTGTGTGTGTGTTTCTTATAGCAAAGCCACAAAGGGCTATCTGCTCAGTCCACCGAAGGGAATCGAACCCCTAATTTTAGCGTTGTAAAATTACTAGCTGTACTAGCGGGGGCGTCATATTTAGTTATGATGAAACAAATTGTATATTAAGAAAATCACCGAACACTGATTTGTATCTGGTGATTAATATATTACGTACATTGATGTATTTCTGTAAAGTGTATGTAGAAGATAATGCATCACATGTTGAAGAAATGTTTTTAAAAATCGACATGAAGATGTTCACTGTTATCAGTCCACAGATTTACAACACTAAGATCAGGGTTTCATTCTCCTTGGTGCACACGTTGTTGCTTTACTATAATAAAAATACAGACACTGTGCGAAGAAAATATCTGTTTTGAAATGTAAGATATTTGATAAACAAAATTTCATGTGCGTATAACTGAAATCTTAAATGTTTAGTTTCCAGTGAAGGCACATTGTGAGCAAATGATACTGTTGGGGTCACAAAATAAATCTATTTGAGTGTAACGTACATGTTGGGATCCTTTGTTTACTTAGGTAGTAAAGTATTACAATATTCGTGACTAATTCAATGTTTTAACGTATTTCTACACAAACTATCAGTATTTACATTAGAAAAAGCACACAGTAATATGACATACAATTAATAAAATTTGTGTGAATGATAATTTGAACAAGATGATCCACTTTTGGTGGGCAGCGCACATTGTGTAGCTTTGTGCTCAACAAAAAACAAAGAATTATTGATAAAGAGAAACCCATTTGAAATATAAATGTATCTCAGAACGGCTGGTATGGGTATTAACACGTATTGATAAACAGAGAACAAAGTTTCGACCTTCCTAAGTCATCTTCAGGTTAACCTGAAACTTTGTTCTCTGTTTATTAATAAGTGTTATTATCCATACGAGCCGTTCTGAGATACAAATGTACTTGTAAATTTTAAAAATGAAAACTAATACACTAGATGTACTGTATGTGTTTAAGAAAGTACGAAACGTATACCATGCAAAGTAAATATGTTACGTATTATAATTTATCTAGAACGAGTTTCTGATTCGTTATGTTACTTACGCTAGGTATTGAGATTCAAATAGGCAGAAATCTTAATTTATTTTAGAAGTTAATTGAATATTTATATGCATCGACTTTAGATACTTGGAGCACCCGTGAGTTTTTAATGGCGACAGTATCTAACGTCCTCGTTGAAATATTCACGTCCGAGGTTAATTCACTGAAGTTAAACGGTTTGTAATGTTTGAAACCTACAAACTTTCGTGGTCAAATGCTGTAGTTTTTCCAATTAATTAGCGTTAATCATAACTATAGCTTCCGAGATCCATAGTTGTAGCTGATTTGTGTGATCTTCTATTGCTGTGTCTCGATTGGTTGCTTTTACACGCATCACCCGAGTTTCTCATCATTTCAACAATACAGTGGTACCTCGGTTCTCGAAGTTAATCCGTTCCAGAAGGCTGTTCGAAAACCGAATCAATTTTTCCTACAAGAAATACTGTAAAATAAATTAATCCGTTACAGACCTCCAAAAATTATGCATTTTACTTTAAGTAAAAATATTGCTTATTTATACCTGTATAACAATACTTACATGCATAAAGTCAACCACAAAAACTATAAACACAATAAAGAAACAATAAATGAAAATATAATTGCACACTACCTGAGCTGAGGAGAGCGTAAGTGAAAGTTGGTGAGGAACGTGGAGAATAGGAGGTAACTCTCCTTCTGGGGTTCTTTCTCTTTTTCTGTCTCTTTGCACCGCTACATCCTGCTTGAGACTCACTGGACCTATTTTTCACTAAAAACGTGTCAAATGAGGTTTGTTTCTGCCTGCATTTTAAAATGTTTCTGAAGTAAGACATGACATTGTCATTGAAAAGGTTTATGCTGCGGTTTGCTGCAGCTTTGTCAGGATAAAATTTTTCCACAAAACTTTGTAACTCTCCCCATTTTCCACACATTTCCTTGATTAGTGAACTAGGAATATCCTTCTTTCCCTTCTCCTCATCTGAAGACACTTCCTCAGTTGTTTTCTATTGCTAGTCCTTCTGAAGGTCTTTCATCAACTCCTCCACATCATTACCACTTCATTCAAGCCCATACATTTGCTTAGTGAGACAATATCCTCGACAACAGGCTCAGCCTCAAAGCTTTCAAAGTCTCTATCTGCAACTGAGTCTGGCCACAGTTTCTTCCAGGCTGAGTTCATGGTCCTCAAAGATACTTCCCTCCAGGCTTTGTCTATGATTGTCAAGCAACGGAGGACATTAAAGTGATTTTTCCAGAACTCTCTGAGGGTTAACTGTGTCAGAGGTCACTTCAAAACATCCTTAAAACAGTGCTTTGGTGTAGAGATTTTTAAAGTTCGATATGACCAGCTGGCCCATGGGCTGAATGAGAGAAGTCGTGTTAGGGGGCAAGAGCTTTACAGTAATGTAACTGTACTCCTCCACCAACCTGTCTTCCAAGCCTGATGGGTGAGCAGGTACATTGTCCATCACAAGAAGAGCTTTGAGTGGTAACTGTTTTTCCGTGAGGTAATTCTTTACAATTGGGGCAAATACTTCATGGACCCACTCCATAAAAAAATTGCCTGGTTACTCATGCTTTACTATTAGCCCTCCACATGACATTTAGTTTACTTTTCAGTACACTATTTTTCTTAAAAACCCTTGGGTTCTCAAAATGGTACACAAGCAAAGGCTTAAGTTTTAAGTCTCACTTGCATTACTGCATAACAATAGAGTTAGCCTGTCCTTCATTGGCTTGTGTCGCAGCATTGGCTTCTCCTTCTTGGTAATGTAGGTCCTCTTTGGCATTTTCTTCCAAAAGAGCCCTGTCTCATCACAGTTGAACATTTGTTGGAATAAAACCCTCAGCTTCTGCATAGAACTTAAATTCCCTACCAAATATATCAGCAGCGTCTTTGTTAGAACTGGCAATTTCCCAATGTCTGTCCACACCACGTATGCCACTTCTCTTCCTAAATTTTTCAAACCACCCCTACTAGCCTTAAAGGCATCACTTGTATCAGCACTCATTCCGAGATGTTGTTCAGGAGGTCAGCATGCAACTGCTTTGCTTTCTTACAAATGATGGTATCAGAAATGCTATCACGAGCTGACTGTTTATTGTTTACCCAAATCAACAACAGTTTTTCTACCTCTTCCATTGTTTGTGGTCTTTGTTTCGTAAGCACTGTCACTCCTTTTGCAACATCAGCTTCTTTGATGACCTCTTTATTTTTCAGTATGGTGCAGACTGTAGACTTCGTCACACCAAACTGTGTAGCAAGGTCAGACATGCGAACATCACTCTCATTCTTCGCTATGAGATTTTTTTTTCATCTCTGTTGTGACTCTAACAACTTTTCCTTTTGTTTTGCTGCTTTTATTATCCTTCTTTGAAGGATAATGGTGGCTTTGATGGTGGCTTATTTAATCAAAATATTTAGAAAAAACAAGAAAAAGAAAAACGAGATAATTCACAGCAGATTTTAGTGGGGCTGTGGACTGAGGGACAGGTGCGGATAAAATGTTTTGGGCAAGCTTGGCGTGGGCCGAAAATGGTCGAAGGGTTGCTCGAGTCATTAGTCGGGTCATTTCGGGGGTTTGGGCCACGACAACTTGGTTCGGGAACCGAAACATTTTTTTTCTCAAAAAATATGTACGAAAACCGAATTGTTCGAGAAGGGAGTCGTTCGAGAACCCAGGTACCACTGTATTAATAAACACCTACGTTCTCGTAGAAAAATGTTCATTCTTACTCTCAGAATCTTCCAGAAATTTTCAAAAAAGGCGGAACTTGCAAAATGCACATTTAGCAATATACGTCACATGCAAAAGAGAAAACTATATTGAAACAAGCTTATGTATTAAAGTAAATGTCTAACAAATATAGCAAACAATAAAAACCTAACTACATTACATTAAATATGTAGTAAATTGATACTAAACTCAAACCCAATAGTTATGGAAGAATAATATAACTGTCTTGTTCAACATTTATTAAAACCGAATTATTAGGCGTGATAAAAACTTTTAAGAATGTGTTATATCAGTTAGAGAAGTGAAAACTATAGAACTAATGAACAGGCAAAGTGTTCATACATACAGTTAAGGATAACTGCAAAATTATGTAAGGTAAACTATAAGATATATTTGCTTCATTGAAATAATGGATTAATTAAAATAGTATGTGTCATAAACGTGATAGAAGTAATACACTGTTATAACAGTTGCCTCGTTAAGTAACGGTTTTGCTTGTATTCAGAACTTTTATGGCACGTGCTAGTTAACTGTAACTAAAAATCACAATCAGTTGTATTAACTGTTTCGTTTAAATAATAGTTTTACTTGTGACATTTCTGGCCATAAACTTATATAGACCGCAACGTTGGTGACTTAATCACATGATGAGACTGTCTGTGAAAAGAATCTCGGTAAGAGAAGCCATTGAAAGTACCACAGTGGTATTATCCACCCTACCTTGTATTTTCAGAGATAAATAACTATAGCTGTGGAGAAATTATAAAAAAGTGCTCATTTTAAGGGATTAATTGTTACTGAAGTATGTACTGCAAATTTGATGACGCAATCAGATGTTGATATCTGTTAATATACATCGTTATCTGAGGGTTTGCTCGCGAACTGTCTCCATGCTCATCATCCTACTTTCCTTCTAGTTATGAACATTCTAGTGCTACTCATGAAACTATTGTGATACCAGTATGATATCACCATGTCAGTGTATTTTCTGGTGAGACGAATTGTTACTATGATATCATCGTCTCCCCCATTGAGGCAGCCAACCTCTTTCTATACTCTTATTATTATCAGACGGTTCAGTTTTTACTTTTAGCGATATGATTAATAATGGTACAATACATATGTAACTATGTTTAGCAATGGTAAAATATATATAGATATGATTAGTAATGGTACAATATATATATATGTAATCAGTAATGGTACAATATATAAATATTTATATATATACATATATATATAGAGAGAGTTTGTTTGTTTTTGGAATTTCGCACAAAGCTACTCGAGGGCTATCTGTGCTAGCCGTCCCTAATTTAGCAGTGTAAGCAGGGAAGGCAGCTTGTCATCACCACCCACCGCCAACTCTTGGGCTACTCTTTTACTAATGAATAGTGGGATTGACCGTTACATTATAACGCCCCCACGGTTGAAAGGGCGAGCATGTTTGGCGCGACGGGGATGCGAACTCGCGACCCTCAGATTACGAGTCGCTCGCCTTAACACGCTTGGCCATAATATACATATAGAGAGAGATGTGATAAGTAACGATACAATATATATATATGATTAGTAATGTTACAATATGTATAGATATATATATATGATTAGTAATGTTACAATATGTATAGATATATATATATGATTAGTAATGTTACAATATGTATAGATATATATATATGATTAGTAATGTTACAATATGTATAGATATATATATATGATTAGTAATGTTACAATATGTATAGATATATGCTTAGGAAAGGTACGATATACACTACTGGCCAAAATCTTAAGGCCAATGAGCATAAAGAAAAAAATTATGTATTTTGCGTTGTTAGACGCAACCACTTATTTTAGTAGAGCTCTGAAAGATGAAAATAAGAAAAGCAAAGTAAAATAAAAACTTTTTTAACATTTAATAGGGAAAATGTGAAGACTATGAAATTAGCCTAAATACTAACTGGTCAAAAGTTTAAGACCATACCAAAAAGAAGCATTAATCGATAAACACGTAACGAAATTTAGTCCTTTGTGTTCAAGCATAGCATTGTCAACATCTCCTACTGATATCTCCTGTGTTACATTGGGTAAAAACATGGCAAAGGCTAAAAAGTTGAGAGACTTTGAACGTGGCAGAAGTATCGCGCTGCAAAAGCAAGGTCTCACTCAACATGCCATCGTTGGTGAGACTGGGCATAGTAAAACTGCTGTTGCAAATTTCTTAAAATACCCTGAGGGATACGGAACAAGAATTTCAAGTGGTCGGCCCAAGAAACATTCGTCGGCGTTGAGCAAGAGAATTCAACGGGTTGATTGGCAAGACCCAAGCCGATCGTCCAACCAGATTAAGGCCCTTACGGATGTAAAATGCAGCTCTAGATCAGTAAGACGGCATCACGAGAGAAAGGCTTTAAAACCATAAACGTCTTCAAAGGCGACGCCTCTTTCCACAGCACGAAACAACTCGGTTAAACTTTGCTGAGAATTTGTTTGTTTGTTTGTTTTGGAATTTCGCACAAAGCTACTCGAGGGCTATCTGTGCTAGCCATCCCTAATTTAGCAGTGTAAGACTAGAGGGAAGGCAGCTAGTCATCACCACCCACCGCCAACTCTTGGGCTACTCTTTTACCAACGAATAGTGGGATTGATCGTAACATTATACACCCCCACGGCTGGGAGGGCGAGCATGTTTAGCGCGACGTGGGCGCGAACCCGCGACCCTCGGATTACGAGTCGTACGCCTTACGCGCTTGGCCATGCCAGGCCGTTTTGCTGAGAAGCACAACACATGGGACGTAGAAATGTGGACGAAGGTTTTGTTCTCTAATAAGAAAGAATTTAACCTGCATGGTCCAGATGGCTTCCAACGTTACTGGAACCATAAAGATATCCCACCAGAGACATTTTCTACACGACACAGTAGAGAAGATTCCATCATGATATGGGGTGCTTTCTCCTTCTATGGAACAATGGAGTTTCAGGTTGTACAGGAGCGTCAGATTTATGTCATGTTATTACTGTTTCCCTACCTGACTCTATAGCTAGTTAGCGACCTCATTCACGATAACACTATGTAACCCAAATTTTGTTCCTGATTGGAATGTGTTATTTCTTAATTGTTTTTGTTATAAAATTAAAGAAAATGACCATTATTTCCTTCAAACTTTGCTTTTGTAACCTGGATAATGAAATTTAGGAATTAACCTATTTTGTCAAAATGGACAAATTTGTACATTTTCATTTACGCCATGTCTGAATGAAATAACATATGAATTAAAATGTACATGTATTTATACTAAAGTTATACAAAAATGTTTAGAAGTGAGTAGTTTTGTGACTGTAATGTAAATCACTTTCACATATCACCCACCAAAAATAGTCTCCCATCATGTTTTCATTATACGCTCCTTTGTAGTGGCTTTCAAAGTCCAGTTCACGTTGTTCCTCTGAGTATGTTCTCCTTGAATTTATCAAGATGAGTTTCAAGGATATGGACTTTCAGAGACATCCTACAGCCCGTAGTTCTTCACCAGAACATGAACAAGTTCCACATAATTTTTGGCCTTGTGATTGCACAAGAAGACCTGAATCACTGTGACAAAGCTGTCCCAAGCTTTTTTCTTTCCCTACTGGTTAGTGACATATTTCATGATATAATTTGTGATGTTGTTACTGTCTCATTACCTCACTCTGTAGCTGGTTAGTGACATAATTCATAATAATTTATGTGATATTGTTACTGTCAGACTACCTAACTCTATAGCTGGCTGGTGACATAATTTATGGCATGTTGTTTCTGTTCCTCTACCTGACTCTATAGCTGATTTGTGATATGGTTTATGATATAATGTATGTCTAGTTGTTACTGTCTGACTACCTGACTCTATAGCTGGTTGGTGACATGATTAATTATATAATTTATGTCTAGTTGTTGCTGTCTCACTGCCTGACTCTATAGTTTGTTAGCAACATTATTCATGATAATTTATGACATGCTGCTACTACACCACCACCTGAATCTGTAGTTGTTTAGCAACATGATTCATGATAATTTATGTGATGCTACTGTCCCACTACCTGACTCATTAGCAGGTTTACAACATGATTTGTGATAATCTATGGCATATTGTTACTGTCTCACTACCTCACACTATAGCTGGTTAGTGACATGATTCATGATAATTTATTTGACGTTATTACTGTGTGTAATTTATGACTAGCTGTTTCTCTCCCACTGTCTGACTCTGTAGTTGGTTAGCAACATTATTCATGATAATTTATGGCATGTTGCTACAGTTCCACAACCTGACTGTATAGCTGGTTCATGATAATTTATGGCATGTTGCTACAGTTCCACAACCTGACTGTATAGCTGGTTCATGATAATTTATGGCATGTTGCTACAGTTCCACAACCTGACTGTATAGCTGGTTCATGATAATTTATGGCATGTTGCTACAGTTCCACAACCTGACTGTATAGCTGGTTCATAATAATTTTTGTGATTGTGTTACTGCCCCACTACCAGACCCTGTATAGCACAAATGTTACTTAATGGTTAATAATAGAATACTTAGTGATATGGTTCATGAACAAATTTATGTCTTGTTGTTACTGTCCCACTACCTGATTCTATAACTTGTTAGTGATATGGTTCATGATATAATTTATGGCATGTTTTTACTGTCCTCCTACCTGACTATGTAGCTAGTTAGTGACATGGTCATGTTACTTTATGGCATGTTGTTACTTCCTCCCTACCTGATTGTACAGCTGCTTAGTGGCATGATTCATGATGTAATTTAGGTGATGCTGTTAGTTTCCCACTATCTGTCTCTATAGCTGGTTAGTGACATGGTTCATGATTATTTATGTCATGTTCTTACTGTCCCACTTTCTGACTTCATAACTTGTCAGTGAGATGGTTCATGATATCATCCATACTGTTGTTACTTCCCTGCTGCCTGACCCTGTTGTTGGTTAGCTACATGATTCATGATAATTTACAGCATGTTTTTAATGTCCCAGTACATGACTCTGTAGGTGGTTAGCGACATGATTGATGATAATATATGTGATGTTGTTACTGTTCAACTGCCCGACTGTATAGGTGGTTAGTCACATGATTTTTGATAATTTATGTGATATTGTTACTGTCCAGTTGCCTGACTCTGTTGCTGGTTACTGACATGATTCATTATATGTGTGTGATGTGTTTACTGTCCCACTATCTGACTCAATACCTGGTTATTGAAGAATAAAAACATATGGTTGATATGGAAAATTATTAGTATAACAGTGTTAATGTAAAATAAAAACAAATAGTTGATATGGAAAACTAATATAAGAATCTTAACAATGTAGAACACAAACTGATGGTTCATATAGACAACTAATATAACAATGTTAATGTAGAATGAAATCAAATGGTTGATACTGACAACTAGTACAACAATGTTAATAAATTAGAATAAAAACAGATCACGCATATGAACAACTAGTATTAAAATGTTAATAATGTAGAATAAAGAGGTTATTGATGTGAAAAACTACTATAAAAAATTAATAATTTAGAAAAAACACAGGGTTTGTATTGATAACTAGTATTGTTAATAGTATAATAAAAACAGATGATTGATATGGATAAATGATATAACTGTTAATAATGTAGAATAAAAACAGATAGTTGATATGGATAACTTGTATAAGAATATTAATAAAGTAGAATTAAAGGAGATAATTGGTATGGACAACTAGTTTAACAATGTTTATAATGTAGAAGAAAAAGAGATGATTGATGTGGACAGCTGGTATTAAAATGTTAATAATGTAGAATGAAGACAGATGACGGATATGGACAACCATTTTAAGAATGTTAATAACGTATAATAAAAACATGAAAGATATTAACAATTAGTATAATGATAATAATCAAGTAAATTAAAGACAGATAATTGATATGGACAACTAGTATTAAAATATTAATAATGTAGACTGAAAACATGATTGGTTTGGACAAGTGGTTTAACAATGTTAATATTGTATAATAAAACAGATGACTGATATGGACAACTGGTGTAGCAATGTTAATTACATAGAATAAAATCAGGTGGTTGATGTGGACAAGTAGTTATTACAATATCGATAATGTAAAACAAAAAAATAGATATAGACAACGAGTATAATAATGTTAATAATATAGAATAAAAACAGATTGTTGTTATGGACAACTAATATAACAGTGTTAATGTAGAATGAAAACAAATGGTTGATATTGAGAACTAGTATAACAATGTTAGTCATGTAGAATAAAAACAGATGGTTTATATGGATAACTAATATAACAATGTTAATAATGCAGAATAAATATAGATGGTTGAAGTGGACAACCAGTGTAACAATGGTAATTGTGTATAATAAATAAAGATGGTTCATATGGACAACTAATCTAATAATATTAATAATGTAAAACAAAAACACATGATTGTTATGGACAACTAGTATAAGAATGTTAGTAACGTAGAAGAAAAACAGATGGTTAATATAGACATCTGGTATAACAATGTTAATAGTTTCGAATGAAAACAGATAGTTGATATAGACAACTGATATAACAATGTTAATAATATGGAATGAAAACAGTTGATTGATATGGACAACTAATATGACAATGTTAATTGTGTAGAATAAAAACAGATTGTTAATATGGACGACTAACATAACTGTTAATGTAAAATGAAAACAAATTGTTGGTATTCACAACTAGTATAATAATGTTAATAACATATAATAAAAACAGATGGTTGATATGGACAAGTAGTATGACAGTATTAATAATGTAGAATAAAAACATGATAGATAGGGACAACTAGGATAACAAGTATGAATAATGATGAATAAAAACAGATGGTTGATATATACAACTAGTATAACAATATTAATAATGTAGAATGAAAACAGATGATATATATGGACAACTAGTATGACAATGTTAATAATTTAGAATAAAAACAGATGGTTCATACTGACAACAAGTATAACAATGTTAATAATATAGAAGAAAAAGAGATCTTTGATACGGACAGCTAGTATTAAAATGTTAATAATTTAGAATGAAAAGAGATGATGGATATGGGCAACTATTTTAAGAATGTTAATATGTATAATAAAAATGGATGATACATATTGACAGTTAGTATAACCATATTAATGAAATAGCTTAAAACAGATAATTTATATGGACAACTAGTATAACATTCTTAATATTGTAGAATAAAAAGAAATCATTGGTGTGGACAACTAGTATAACAATGTTAATAATGCAGATTAAAACAGATTGTTGACATGGACAACTAATAAAACAATACTGATGTAGAATGAAAACAGATGGTTGATATTGACAACTAGTATAACAAGGTAAATAATGTAGAATAAAAGGAGACCATTGGTATGGACAAGTAGTACAACAATGTTAATAATGTAGAATAAAAAGAGATTATTGGTATGGACATCTAGTATAGTGATGTTAATAATGTAGAATAAAAATAGATTGTTGATATAAACAACTAATATAACAATGTTAATATAGAATGAAAATGGATGATTGATATGGACAACCTGTACAACAATGTTAATAATATAGAATGAAAACAGATGACTGATATGGACAACTAGTGTAACAGTATTAATGTAGAATAAAAACAGATGGCTGATATGGGCAAATACTATAACATTATTAATATTTTAGAATAAAAACAGATAATTAATATGAACGACTAGTGTATGAATGTTAATAACATATAATAAAAACAAATTTGTTGATGTGGAAAAGTAGTATAACAATATTAATAATGTAGAATAAGAAGATTATTGATATGGTCAACTAGTACAACAATGTTAATAATGTACAGGGTGGCCCTGTAAGTCCCTACCCATCCATACGTTATTATGTTATATTCAGTTATGCATGTATTATAAACTTGTTTCTTTTTTTCAGAGAAATACGGCCAATTTAAACCCATTTACACTTGAAGAGCATATTGTGACAAGTATGTGGGTGCATGAGTGCAAGGATACTGGTGATACCCTGGATACATAAGGCATATGGATAGGTAGGGACTTATGGACCACCCTGTAGAATAAAAACATATTGTTAATATGGAGAACTAATATGACAGTATTAATCTAGAAGGAAAAGAGATGGTAGTTATTGACAATTAGTATAACAATGTTAATAATGTAGAATAAAAACAGATGATTGATAATTATAAATAGTATTACAATGTTAATAATATAGAATGAAAACATGTGGTTGGTATGGATAAATTGTATAACAATATTACTAATGTAGAATATAAACAGATGATTGATATGAACAACTGGTATAACAGTGTTAATAATGTAGTAGAAAAACAGATGGTTGGTATGGAGAACTTGTATAACAATGCTAATAATATAGAATGAAAACAGATGTTTGATATTGAGAACTAGTATAACAATGTTAGTAATGTAGAGTAAATACAGATGGTTGACATGGACATCTAGTATAACAATGTTAATAATCGAGAACATAAACAGGTGATTGATGTGGACAAGTAGTATAAGAATATTAATAATTCAGAATGAAACAGATGGCTGGTATGGATAACTAGTATAACAATATTAATAATGTAGAATAAAAACAGATGGTTAATATGAACAGCTGGTATAACAGTGTTAATAATGTAGTAGAAAAACAGATGGTTGGTATGGAGAACTTGTATAACAATGCTAATAATATAGAATGAAAACAGATGTTTGATATTGAGAACTAGTATAACAATGTTAGTAATGTAGAGTAAATACAGATGGTTGACATGGACATCTAGTATAACAATGTTAATAATCGAGAACATAAACAGGTGATTGATGTGGACAAGTAGTATAAGAATATTAATAATTCAGAATGAAACAGATGGCTGGTATGGATAACTAGTATAACAATATTAATAATGTAGAATAAAAACAGATGGTTAATATGAACAGCTGGTATAACAGTGTTAATAATGTAGTAGAAAAACAGATGGTTGGTATGGAGAACTTGTATAACAATGCTAATAATATAGAATGAAAACAGATGTTTGATATTGAGAACTAGTATAACAATGTTAGTAATGTAGAGTAAATACAGATGGTTGACATGGACATCTAGTATAACAATGTTAATAATCGAGAACATAAACAGGTGATTGATGTGGACAAGTAGTATAAGAATATTAATAATTCAGAATGAAACAGATGGCTGGTATGGATAACTAGTATAACAATATTAATAATGTAGAATAAAAACAGATGGTTAATATGAACAGCTGGTATAACAGTGTTAATAATGTAGTAGAAAAACAGATGGTTGGTATGGAGAACTTGTATAACAATGCTAATAATATAGAATGAAAACAGATGTTTGATATTGAGAACTAGTATAACAATGTTAGTAATGTAGAGTAAATACAGATGGTTGACATGGACATCTAGTATAACAATGTTAATAATCGAGAACATAAACAGGTGATTGATGTGGACAAGTAGTATAAGAATATTAATAATTCAGAATGAAACAGATGGCTGGTATGGATAACTAGTATAACAATATTAATAATGTAGAATATAAACAGATGGCTGGTATGGATAACTAGTATAACAATATTAATAATGTAGAATAAAAACAGATGGTTAATATGAACAGCTGGTATAACAGTGTTAATAATGTAGTAGAAAAACAGATGGTTGGTATGGAGAACTTGTATAACAATGCTAATAATATAGAATGAAAACAGATGTTTGATATTGAGAACTAGTATAACAATGTTAGTAATGTAGAGTAAATACAGATGGTTGACATGGACATCTAGTATAACAATGTTAATAATCGAGAACATAAACAGGTGATTGATGTGGACAAGTAGTATAAGAATATTAATAATTCAGAATGAAACAGATGGCTGGTATGGATAACTAGTATAACAATATTAATAATGTAGAATAAAAACAGATGGTTAATATGAACAGCTGGTATAATTATGCTAATGATGTATTAAGTCGTTTTATATAAAATGACCGACTTTGGTTTAGTTGAAGAGTGACTGTAGTCAACAAGGTTGAGTTGGATACAAGCACTTGACTGTATGATGTTCGGTATTGACGACAGTGCTGTGTTTTTCATTTGTTTGTCATGAGAACTTGTATTATAATATTTTTGTGTTTCTATACAAGATTTAAGAATTAAAACTTTATTTTTTTCTTTGAGTGCAAATTGGGAAAGAATTTAGCCATATTGCTATAAGTATAAATTTGGTGTTTGTGGAAGGGACTACTGAACGGGCTTTGGTTCCATAAAGTTTGTGCTAATGATATGAATCACTTGGAAGGCATTAATTTGTTGTGCATGAACGAAAATTAAGAGCTATTGTGAAAGCTAACTCAGAAATGACGGTTCGGATACTTATAGCAAACTTAGAATTTTCCATTACAACTTTCTCGACACTTGAAGATGTTTCTCCAGAACAAAACATTAAGGAATCAGGAGACAATTGTTTGAAGAGTTTATTCTCTCAAATACAATGGAGTTTTATGGATAGGTGATAATTTTATTAGTATTTTGTTGGTTGAAAACTATTGCAGCAAGTGGATCATATTTTTATTAATAAAATTAGTGTTTGTTGAACATATGGCGTTTTAATTTTTACATATACAATCGGCCATTTCATATGGAACGAACTAATATAATAAATGGATCAATGGTATCTGGGTATTTTGCCCTGGAGGGTCAGGTTCACTTTGACCTCTTCCTCCTTCCTGAACCTATTTTCCCTAACTGTTTGTATGTTAGGTCCTTTTCAGGGCAATGTCCATTTATAGTCTATTATTCACAGTAGGTCAGGCTCGCTGGTGGCAATTTATTTATTTTATCTTATTATTATTTTAAAATACATAAATATGTAAACTATAAATATAAGATTTAAAGTTTATATACATACATATTTTACTTTAATTTATTTTTCTTTATGTTTAAAATATATGTTAATTGGGGAGAGGTATTTAGGATTTTCTTCATCATGTATGAGGTACCTGTCTAGTTCGCATAATAAATCCTTTTTCATCCAATTTTTGTTAAAATATCTAATTGTAATATTTAGGAGTCTATCTGATATGGTTGGTATGTTCGAGTAATTGTAAATGAATTTAGATGATGTTGATCTCGGGACTCTGTATGCAGTTGTGAGAAGTGTGTTTTGTATTGTTTGTAGTTTAGTTTTGATTGTTTTATTACTTACAGTTACCCATGCTGGAGCTGCATAGTCTATTACTGGTCTAATATATGTTTTGTATATTTTCAAAATGTTATCTGTAGATGCTTCACTGTGTTTACCAGTTAGACTCCTTACATAGTTGGTTCTTCGCCAAATTTTATTTTTAATTTCGTTGACATGATTGATCCAAGTTAATTTTGAATCATAAGTCAGACCTAAAAATTTTGCTGATTGGGCAATCTTGAGTAGAGTGCCATTCATATATATTTCTGGCTGTTGTTTTCTGTGTTTTGTCGATTTCGTAAAGAGTACGAGCTGAGTTTTTGCTGAGTTTATTTTAATTCTATGTTTTTCACAGTATTCACTAATTCTATTTAATTGTGGTTGTATGTTTGTAGCTGCTATCGTGGGTGTTGTACCACTTTTCCAGATTGCCACATCATCTGCGAACTGTGATGAGAATCCATGATTTGGATCCTTCAATGGCATATTGTTTACATACATGATAAAGAGTATAGGGCTAATCACCCCTCCCTGTGGGACACCAGCTAGTGGAGTAAAGTATTCGGAAAAAGTTCCTTCTACGTTTACTCTACATTTTCTGTTTTCCAGAAATTTAGATAACCAGCGAATAATTCCTCGCGGTAGTTCCATTTCATTCATTCGAAACCTTAGACCGTCGTGCCAAACGGTGTCGAATGCTTTCTCGATATCGAGCAAGCAAGCGACTGTACATTCTTTTTTGTTGAAACTATATATTATGGTTTCGGTTAATCTTATTAAATGGTCTGTCGTTTGTCTAAATTTTCTGAATCCATTCTGTTCTTCTGGTAATTTTGATGTTATCTCCAAGAATGTGGAGAGTCTATTACTTATTATTCTTTCGAGAATTTTGCCAACACAGCTGGTCAGGCTGATTGGTCGGTAGCTATTTGGTTTATTCGCTGCTATTCCTTCCTTATGGAACATTAATATATTTGCTAGCTTCCAAGAAACTGGGATATATCCTGAGGATAGCGATAAGTTAAATAGTGAATTTAGGTGGTCAAACAATTTCGGAGTGCCCTTTTTTAGGAGAAAAGCTTGTATTTCATCTTCTCCTGGTGCTTTGTTTTTGGTGTTTTTTATTGCTTCTAGTATTTCATGTAGGGATATTTCCTTTGTTAGTAATGTTCTTTCATAATCAGTGTTGGAACTTGTATTTGTATCAGTTATGTTTACTGGAAATATTGGTTCATATTGATGTTTATTGTTTGCTATGTGATTAGTGACTTTATTGTAGAAGTTTGTATTCATATCTTGATCTGTGTCAGTTTTAAATGTATTTTGGAGTTGATCCTTGAAAGCTTCAGATATTTCTTTATTTGTGTGTGCAATGGTGTTATTATGTTCAAGTGGAGGATAAAACCAGACGACAGTTTGTTTGTTTGAATTTCGCACAAAGCTACTCGAGGGCTATCTGTAATAGCCGTCCCTAATTTTGTAGTGTATGACTAGAGGGAAGGCACCTAGTCATCACCCCCCACCGCCAACTCTTGGGCTACTCTTTTACCAACGAATAGTAGGATTGACCGTACATTATAACGCCCCCACGGCTGAAAGGGCAAGCATGTTTGGCGCGACGCGGATGCGAACCCGCGACCCTCAGATTACGAGTCCACGCCTTAACGCGCTTGGCCATGCAGAGCCACCAGACGACAGATATGGGTAGGTATTATAATTATGCTAATAATGTAGAATATAAACAGATGGTTGATATGGACACCAGTCGTAACAATGTTTTATTTACACGACAGTGTTCGATAAACTTCATCTTGTGCTAAATTGTTATCGTGTCTATTTGTCCACCACGTGGAGTGGCGTGTAGTATTTATTAAAGTGATGTGCATGTGGTACATTTAGCTATTACAGTAAAGTATACAAAAGGTATACTTATGGAATTCTCGTTTTATTTTTCACAGAGCTAAAAATTATATTACTTTCAGGTTATTCTCTGCACGAAATAATGAAAATAATATGAACAGCGGACACCAGAAAACGCAGTAACAACTCATGCAATATTCAATTTCCGTCGACATCTAAATAGTTATTTTGTTAAAGTGAAATTCATAAATAATAACCTTTTTTCTCTTGTGCCTTCAAAACTTCCATTTAGTATGTTAATAAACACAAATATTTCTATAATACAGCTGTTCGCTTGGAAACATATTTCATGCACTAAGCAGAGTTTGCTATTACCGTTTCACTTTATTCATTGTTTTTAAAGGAATGACTTGCCTTCCAACATATTGTTCTGTTCCACCCGTAATAATCGCTTTATGTAAGTCTCCTCTGTGGTTAGTATTTATTTGTCATGCAATAGCCCATTTACAGTTTCAATGTTTTAAACTTTTCGATTTCATTATACCATCTACGAAAATGCATTAGGTACAAATAGCCCTCTAGTGAATGTGTCAGAATTTAACAAACAGACATAATCGTGACATGATCTCCATGTTATATCCACCGCCCAATTTCACTGCCAACTTATTCATCATAAAAACGATACACATGGAATGTAGTGGAACATTATTATCATTTTAAAACCGAGTCATTTTATCGCATTATCTTTATGCAGATAGAAAATATGATTTTATCATCTATACCCTTTAATAATGGCAAATATGATTTTACGACAGATATCATTAAGTAGTAGAAAAATCATTATATCACTTACATCTTTATGTCGAGCGCAAATATGATATTATAAACCGTATCTACAATTAATATTCAACGAGTTCTCAATAATATGTACCTAACTGCCGAATAAAATTAGCAAGTCACTTAGTTGTTACTCTACCACTTTTAAGTACATAATAACAAACTGACTGACTAACACAGTAATAACAGATTCACTAAATATCTAAATCGCAAAAAAAAATTCACAAACTGGCTAACGCATTAATAGCATATACACTAACTAAAACATTAAGTAACATGTACACTAACTAACAAAAACATTAAGTAACATATACACTAACTAACTAAAACATTAAGTAACACATACTCTAAAAAACTAAAACAATAAATGATTCACTAAATAACTAACACATTTAGTAATATATACACTAAATAACGAAAAAAACACACACCTAAATAACCAACTCATTAAGTAACATAAACACCAAATAAATAAAACAATAAAAAACAGATTCACTAATTGAAAAACACATTAAGTAATATATTCACCAAATAACTAAAACAAAACACAGATTGACTGAGTAACTAACACGTTAAGTAACATGTACACTTAATAAGGAAAAAATAAAAGACAGATTCACTAAATAACTAGCACATTAAGTAACATATACGCCAAATAATTAAATTAATAATAAAAAATTCACAAACTGGGTAGCACATTAAGTGACATTTACACTAATTATCTAAAGAAATTAAAACAGTTTCATTAAATAACTAACACATTAAGTAATATACTCACTAAATAACAAACAATTAAACAGTTTCGTTAAATAACTAACACATTAAGTAATATATAGACTAATTAACTAAAACGATGAAAACCAAATTCACTGATTGACTAACACATAAAGTGGCATATACACTGAATAATTAAGTCAACAAAATATAGTTTTACTAATTGTCTAACTCCTTAACTAACCTATACACTAAATAACAAAACAATAAAAAGAGATTCACTAAATAGCTAACATATCTAGTAATATATACACTAAGTAATTAAAACAATTAAACAGATTCATTAAATAAGTAACACATTAACTGACATATACACTAATTAACTAAAACAATAAAATACAGATTCACCAATTAACTATATCATTATGTAACATGTGCATTAAATAACGAAAACAACGAGAAATTGGTTCATTAATTGACTAACAAATGAATTAACATAATCACTAATTAACTATAACAAAAACAGATTCACTAAATGATTAACACGTTAACTAGCATATACACAAGGTAGTTAAAACAATAAAATAGAAACTCACTAATTGAATAACATATTAAGTAATATATTTTCTAAATAACTAAAACAACAAAAGGCAGATTCACTAATTGACTAACACATTTACTAATATATACAGAAAGTAATAGAAACAATAAAAACCAGACTCATTAAATAACTAACACATTACGTAACTTGGACAATAAATAACTAAATCAATAAAAAAATAATTAACTAGCTTACAAATTAAGCAACATATACGCTAAATATCTAAAACAATGAAAAACAGATTCCCTAATTGAGTAACCCTTCAAATATCATATGCACTAAATAACTAAAACAATAAGAAACAAATTAACTATCTTTTTACACATTAAGTAACATGTGTGCACTAAATAACTAAAAGAATAAAAGAGAGATTTGATAGCTGATAAGCATGTTAAGTAAGAGATTTTCTAAATAACTAAACAAAAAATAGATTCACTTATTGACTACCACCTTAACTAACATATACACTAAATAATTAAAACAATAAAAAACAAATTCACTAATTGAATAACACATTAAGTAATATATTTACCAACTAAAACAACAAAAAATAGATTATCTATTTCACTAACATATTAACCAACATATACACTAAATAATTAAAACAATAAAAAGAGATTGATTAAACAACTAACGCACTAAATAACATATACACTAAATAACTAAACAAAAAATATTCACTAGCTGGCTAACACTTTAAGTAACATATACACTAAATAATTAAAACAATGTAAAACACATTCACTAGTTGAATAACATTAAATAACATATACAATGAATAACTAAAACAAAAAATAGGTTCACTTATTCACTAACCCATTAACTAACATATACACATAAGTAACAAAACAATAAAAACAGATTAACTATATAATTAATACATTAACTAACTCATAGACTAAATAACTAAAACAATAAAAAACAGATTCATTAAACAACTAACACTTCAAAGAACGTATACACTAAATAGCGAAAACAATAAAGAATGGTTCACTTACTAGCTAGCACATTGAGTAATATATATACTAAATAACTAAAGCAATGAAAACACATTTAGTATCTGATTAAAACATTAAGTATCATATTCACTAAATAGCTAAAAATATAAAAACAGACTTATTAATTGACTAACACATCAATTAACATGCACACTAAATAATCAAAGCAATGAAAACACATTCAGTAATTCACTAACACTTTAAGTAACATATTTACTAAATAACAAAAAGAATAAATAACAAATTCTCTAATTGACTAACGAATTAAGTAATATAATTTAATTTAATAAAATTTAAATATAATTTAATTAATTAAGTAAAACAATATAAAAGTGATTTACTAATTGACTAACACATTACATAACAGATCCACTAAATAAGAAATACAAGAAAAGAGTTTCACCAAATAACTAACGTATTGAGTAACACATACACTAAATAACTGAAACAATAACAATAGACTCACCTATTGATTGTAATATATTCTTTAAATATATAAAACAATACAAAAGAGATTCACTAAATAACTAATATATCAATTAACATATACACTAAATAAGTAAAGCAATAAAAACAGATTCGCTAATTAAGTAACACATTAAGTAGCACATACACAAAATATCTAAAACAATAAGACATTCACTAAATAAGTAATACATTAACATCTATACTAAATAACTATAGCAATAAAAACAGATTAAATAATTAACACATCAACTAACACATACACTAAATAACTAAAACAATAAAAATCAGATTCATTAATCAACTAACACTTTAAGTAACATATACACTAAATAACGAAAACGATAGGAAATGGTTCACAAGCTCGCTAACACATCGAGTAATATATACGCAAAATAACTAAAACAATGAAAACATTCTCTAACTGACTAACACATTAAGTAACACATATTCTAAATAACTAAAACAATAAAATGATTCACTAAATAGCTAGCACATTAAGTAACATATACATTAAATAAGTAAAATAATAAAAAAACAGATTCACTTATTGACTAACACATTATGCAACATATTCACAAAATAACTAAAATAAAAAGATTCACTAATTGAATCACAGATTAAGTAACACATTTACTAAATAAAGAAAAGAATAAAAAATAGATTCTTTAACTGACTAATGAATTAAGTAATATATACACTAAATAACTAAAACAATATAAAACAGATTCATTAATTGACTAACACATTAAATAACATATGCACTGAATAAGAAATACAATAAAAAGATTGACTAAATAATTAACATATTGAGTAACAAATACATTAAATAACCAAAACGATAAAAAGATTCATTAATTGATTAATAAATTAAGTAAATGTGCAATAAATACCTAAAGCAATAAAAATTCACTAATTAACTATACACTAAGTAATAATTACACTGTATTCAGTGTTATTACAAATACAATAAAAGTGAATAACTAATACATTGAGTAATATATACACTAAAGAACTAAACCAATAAAAAACAGACTTACTAATTGACTAACACCTCAGATAATTTTTTGCCTAAATATCTAAAAGAATAAAAAACAGGCTCACTCATTCACCTACACAATGACTAACCTATACACTAAACAATAAAACAGTAAAAAAACAGATTCAATAATTCACTAACACATTTGATAAAATATGGACTAAATAACTAAAACAGTAAAAAAACAGATTTACTGAATAAGTAATATATCAATTAACATGTACACTAAACAAGGAAAGTAATAAAAATAGATTCGCTAAATAACTTACACATTAAGTAATATATAGACTGACTAACACCGTACATTATTTGTAAATGTCGACTTGCGATACATCACGGTTTGTTATATTTATGTGGAGATGTCGACCAATAATACATTGCAGTATATTATATTTTTCTCTAAATGACAACTTGTGATACATTATAGTACATTACACTCGTATCTATCTGTAAATGTTGACTGGTGTCACATCATGGTATAATTATCCACAAGTGTCCACTACAAAAATTAGGGTACATTATATTCATATGTAAATATCAACTAATGATACACTATGGTATATCATATTTATTTGTAAATGTCGAGTAGCGACACATCATGGTAGGTAATATTTATCTGCAAATGTCGACTAGCGACATATCATGGTAAATAATATTTAACCGTAAATGTCGCTAGCTATACATCGTGGTATATTATTTTTTGTCTGTAAATGTCACCTACGGATACATCATGATATAATATATCATGTGATTCCTTAAGTAATTTCCAATTTTAGGTTCAGAAAAAGAGAAAGGATTTCAAAGGCTTTTATTGTTATTCAATCAAAAATGTATGTTCCATTATTATTAAATACTTCCTGCCAACGATTCACAAGCTTCTAAATGCCACTTCTATAAAAGTCTTGGGGTTTGGAGGAAAAGAATGTAGAGTGGGTAGTTTTGACACTTCTGCAAACTTCTGAATAGATGATAAACATATGGAGTAAGGTCTGGAGAATAAGAAGGATGTGGAAGTTTTTCCAGTCTAGCTCTTCTATTTTTGCAGACGTGATCCTTTCTGTAAAGGGTCGTATTTATCCTTGTGTAACACAACACCTTTACGATTGTTCCAAGCAGGCCTCTTTTCTTTCAGTGCAACATTCAAGCGCTCTAACTGTTGGCAATAGAAGTCTGATGTAATCATGAGATTGAGTGGGAGCAACTCGAGGTGAATCACACCAACAATATCCCACAAAACACTTAACAAGACTTTCCTAGGGTGGAGGCCCATTAAGCGTTGTGCTTTAGCCAGTTTACGTGCACTGAACCATTGTCTGCGGAGCTAAACATTTTTATAAATATCCAATTTTTCATCTCTAATGATGTTAGTCCAGAAAAGGTGAGTTACGTTCACAAGAGTGCAGAGAAGTGCAAATGTCCACTCTTGCTCTGAGGTTGGCTTCTGTCAAATCATGGGGGACCCATTTTCCAAGTTTTTACACTTTTCCGAGCTGTTGCAGATGACGGTGAATTGCAGAATGGGTTGTATTAAGCTTCTGTGCTGGTTATTCAACTGTTACAGCACAATCTTCATTAAGTGCAGCCAGCAACAAGTCATCATTAAACTCTCATAGCGCATCGCTTAAGCTGTAGTCACCTGATCTGAGTTTCTGAAACCACCTTTGACATTTTTCATTGAAAGACTCCACACTCTAAACACCTTGAATTTTTCGTGTAGTTTCTACTGTACTATTACCATTTTTAAATTCGTAAAGCATTGTATGCTTTATGTGCTCCTCAGACGCTTCTATCTTTATAAGAGGCCCCCCAGTGGCTCAGCGGTATGTCTGCGGACTTATAACATTAAAAACCGGGTTTCGATACCCATGGTGGGCAGAGTAGCTTTGTGCTTAATTCAGAACAACAGTAACAACAACAATATTCATAAGGGTTTATTTAATTAATGATTTGAAAAAAAATGGTTAGTTTCTTTTATTTGTTTGAACATTTTTATACCAGTCTTGCTACATATTTTAGTCATTAAAGCCTTCTATAAATACAGAAACTATGATGCACTTTCTGTATTAAATTTTCGAACATTACTTTTGGGATGACCTGATATTTATCTGTAAATGTCAACTGACGATACATCATGGTACATTATATTTTTCTGTAAATGACAACTAGTGATACATTATGGTATATCATATTTACCTGTAAATATCGACTAGTGATATATCATGGTACATTATATTTATCTGTAAATGTCGACATGATGGTATATTATATTTATCTGTAAATATGAACTACTGATACATCGTAGTATATTACATTTATCTGTAAATGTCGACATGATGGTATTTTATATTTATCTGTAAATGACAACTAGTGATACATCGTAACATATAGTTATCTGTAAATGTCAACTTGTTTGTTTGTTTGTTTTTGGAATTTCGCACAAAGCTACTCGAGGACTATATGTGCTAGCCGTCCCTAATTTAGCAGTTTAAGACTAGAAGGAAGGCAGCTAGTCATCACTACCCACCACCAACTCTTGGGCTTCTCTTTTACCAACAAATAGTGGGATTGACCGTCCAATTATAACTCCCCCACGGCTGAAAGAAAATGTCAACTACGGATACATGAAGGTATATTATATTTATCTCTAAATGTCAATTTGTGATACATCACAGCAATATTTTTCTCTAGTAGCTTACTCTACGTTTCTGGAAAACATTTACGTGTGGTGACTGATATTTTATTTAAGTTATCTTATGCACACGTACTTATGGTCGTCAGTGAACATTAGAATGTCGTGCGTTATTTATGGACACTTTATTGTCAGGAGAGCGAAACATACTATTAAACTTTCAGTTGTACATTTCTAAACAATAGAAAATGTTGTTCTCGAAAGAGTGTGTTAACAATTAGTCTTTAGAGACATGTGACCTGTGAAGCTGTCGGTATTTTCTGGTGGCTGTTCTCTACTCCACCACAATGTTTAAAGTTTTAGCTCTGCAAACGCTAGCTACACGACACATCCTGAGAGAAGGTAGTCACAGAAGAAGAAATGGTTTTGTATCTACTTCTATTGCTTTGTGTGGTTCATGTTCTTGGATCCTCCGTAGACAATTGTGATTGCATCACAGAAGATAAGTAGGACATTATTACATTCAGAGATAAATCTAATATTTATCGTAATACGAGCCTAATTAGTAACTAAAGAAATATGATGTAGGAAAAAAACCATAATTTATGGATATTTTGATTAATTTATCACACATGTATATGAACAACTGTCTCAAGATTTCCCCAGTATTATATGGAAGGGCATCAATCGTTATCATTGTTAGTAACAATAGTGTCGCATGGAAGGGTATGAATCGTTACCATTGTTAGTAACAATAGTACTGTGTGGAAGGGTATCGATCGTTACCATTGTTAGTAACAATAGTGTTATATGGAAGGGTGTGAATCGTTACCATTGTTTGAAAGAATCATGTTGTGTGGAAGTGTATGAATCTTTACCATTGTCAGTAACAATGGTGTTGTGTGGAAAGGTATTATGTGTTTCATTGCTTGTTCATTTGGAGTGAACTCGTTTTTTTCAACATGTCGGCTGTTGTAGTATTTTGATCTTATTTGTAGTGGCATGTTACACTCGAATTTGGAATGTAATATGATATTCCGATCTGTCTATGATTACCTTCATCTGCCATAAAATTATTGTTTTGTTGTCTTAAATTTTCCGAGATTTTTCTTGATAAATAGGCTTTTCTATCGTGTTTTGTTAGCTATAAATAAGTTAGATATGTTACGTCCTTTAAATTTTACACTCTTTTTAGGTGAAGTTTGTTATTATGTGTTTCTACGGTTTTTTATAAACACAACATAACCATAAAAAAACACCCAAATACTGAATAAAGAAACAAACATAAACAAACGTAAAATTAAAGAAGCCTCACTATACAACAACTCAAGCCCAAAATAAACCAATACAAAGGAACACCTTCATACCTATATAAATAAATATAATCAAACATTTAAGCACAACCCCCTTTAAATATGTGGTCAACTATCTGCCAGTTATCTCTTTTTTTGTGTGAGCCTGACAATGACCGAAGAAGGTCAAAACGTTGCTCGCTTCTCTGCATAAAAAATGTTCTTAGCCCAAACCAGCCGTTTTTACATATCTATTTTTATCACTATATGTTTTGGTAGTGTTATGACCCTAGTTTTATAGGTCCAGTTATCGGTTAAATTTGTTGTTATGTGTTTTTTTTTAATTTTTATACAAGGTACTGGCCCCAGTTTCATAGGTTATTAACGGTAAAGTTTATTACTATGTTTTTGTTTAGTGGTGTTATGACCTAAGTTTTGTAAATTATTTTAACGGTTAAATTTATTACCTGGTTAATTGATGATATTGTCGCAAAGCAGCTGGTAAAACAAAAATGTAAAGGTAAAATATTTGTAAAATGTAAAAAATAATAATTAGGATATATTAAAACTTTAAAAAGCACGTAAAAACGTAGAATTTAAAAAGGTAATGATCCTTAGGCATGTAAAAACACAAGTAAGGTGGAAGTGTCACCATTGCCAATAACATTATCCAGCGTCAGTAGAAAACCAAGGGCAAAACGCGCCGTCTGTGAAAGTCGTAACGACGGAACGACGTTTAAATGTGGACTATTGTGACTTCACTGTCACACAGACCACGAATTCGTGCATAAGTCCCAGATAAAAGAAAACGATGAGTTAAAAACTGTGACCAATGTTTAGCTAGTTAGGACAACTTCCACCCGTCGGAAACAAAGACGACCAAGTTCCAGTAGAAGGTTTTATGTGGAAAAGCATGTTATCACTCCAAATCAACTGGCAACTAGCACAGATCCGAGCTATGAATGCAGGGCCATAGTCCATGTATGGGACAGGCATAGCTGTGATAGCACCAGAGTAGACAGACGTGGCTGTAGTGTCAGCGAGCTCCTTCCAGTGAATACCGACATGGTGTACTGTAATAAAAAATGGATTGAAATGGAAGCTAAATAAAAATTAAAGAGTCGGTTTTGAATATCGTCGAGAACAGGTCGTACACCATAGCTTCTACGTGATTCAGGGTAAAAGAAATGGCGTACAATTCGGCAGTGATATAGAAACTGTAGAAGGATTATGGCAGAGCCCACAAAATCACCTGATTTCGAATCATCCATATAGATGGAAGGATGGTTTCAAAGATGTTCATCAAACGATGGTACTTCCAATCGATCTTCAAATGATTAAAAGAAAGGTCACATTTGGAGATGGTAATAAGCCATGGTGGGACCAATGGAGACAACAATTTCGTTCAAGGACAGACCAAATTCAGCCTGCTGTGCTTGGATATGAAGGCCAATAGAAAAAATGGTGGACTGTTTATTCTGAAAAAGCATGGTCTATTAAGGAAGGAAGACTCAATCTCAGGTGGGATTTCATGGTAAAAATCACAGTTTTGAGGCATACAGTAAAAAAAGGCTTATAAACGGCGAAAGTGTAAAGGAGGTTCACGAGACTCAGCATACAAACTCTGGACTGAAGAATTGCAGAAAGCCTTCGTACAGATCCGAAGACCCAGATGGTGAATGGAGTCCACCACCTTCAAGGCTGAGGTTCTGGCAGAACTATAGACTTCAGACCCCAAGTCTAGTTCGATCGAATGAAGACACAATAAATCTTTCGCATAGAATATCGACCTGCGGATAGAGGAAGAGAGAGCACAGAAGAACTTCAATACTCTTGTACACTTGATGCGTAGCTGTATTATGTGTGAAATGAAGGTCATCTTATGGTGAAAGATAAGTCCAAGATCTTTACCTCAGGGATCACGGGAAGAACAATTATGAGACAGAGGTCAGGATGAGGATGAATTTCTCGTGCATGTAATAGGTTTGAAGAAAGAGAAGGTAAAATCGTTTGTTGTGGTCCACTTTAACAAACAATTAAGAATAATTTGAAGCTGCCATTCAATAAACCTCATGTCTGACGACTGACATTGAAACTCTAGGAGGAAGATGTCCCGTGATGACATTAAGCTTCACTCTGAATAGTGTTACACTCAAGACACAGCCCTGAGAGACTTCAAGTTCCTATGGAAAAGAACGGGAAAGAACATAATTAGAATTGCCAATCCGTTATAAAGTTTGGATAAATGGGGATAAGTAGTGATGCAACACATGTAATACAAGGAAATGAATGCTGCTGTTTTTAAGACTTGGTTGTTTACCAATGATCTGGAGTTTTGTCATTTTTATTTGGATTTGGGGAATCCACAATGAATGAGCAAAGATTTAATGTCCAATGAAGGATGAGAAATTGAGGCGTCGAATCCAACTGTGACAGTGACTGTACAATAGAGTTTTCCATTCGTGGTCGTTTTCCAATAATTGTTTTTCTTCAGTTTTTTCATGGACTGGGGTATCTATATCAAAGAGATTAAATTTCAATGCCCACTGACCCCACTGCAACAACTCCACGGTTTCGTAATCATTATACCCAAACACCTGAATCAGTAGTATGTTAGAGTTCGATCTCTCAACCACCAGGTTCCGCTCCACCTCTTCACTTGTGGCTACGCATGACAAATACGTGGATAGATGCTCAGATCACAAACGATGTAAACCGAAAGTACACAACTTTCTCTGAGAGGTCCCCTCTCCACGTACAGGAATCCACACCGAAGGGAAGGTTATTACTGCGTCTTTAGATGTACGTCTCTAGTTTTATGACCAAAGTTCCGTAGGGTCTGTTAATGGTGGGGTTTATTACTATAACTTTAGCTGTGAGTCTGTAGATTTGCTGTAATGGCGAGCCAGTGCTTGTAGGTTTTGTTAATGGTGAAGTTTATTACTGTGAGTGTGTGTTTAGGTGTGTATTTGTCATGTCATGACCCACATTTCGTAGATTCTGTTAACGGTTAGGTTTATTGTTATGTGCTTAAATGTGGTGTGTGGTGTTAATTAATATGTGTTTAGGTCAATCAGTTGTGTTATGATCTAAGTTCATACATCTTCATCTTTACCAAAATTAAATAACAAAAAGTATGGAAAAATACAATGACTGAGAAATTAGTTTCCACATTTCCATGTTTGTCCCACTAGATTCCAAGAACCTCACGTCACAAGTGATACTAGATTGTGCTGATAGACGTTTTGTTCCAACGGAGTGTATTAAGTTAATTCAGCTAATATTTATGTCTGTGTAAGTTTTGCATAACTCTCACTGAAGTTTCCTGTAAATTTTCTGCAAGTTCAAATTTGAAATATCATCTAACTTTCTTTCTATAAATTACCACCTAAGATCTTATCTAAAACATTTCCCATGTTTCGTACTTTTAATCATCTATCTCGTGTTCCATTTTAAAAACATATTCTTAAACATACACATGATATACACAGTTATTTTGTACCGTGTTAACAAAAGATTACTGAGTGCAAAACTGGTTCAATGTAGTGATGATTTTTATCTTATGCGTACATTGATGTTTTAACGGTTTCTGGTGCATAACTTGGATCATTCAATGACAACAAAACGGAAAATCGAGCCTACTAAATTATCATATTATTTCTGTGACTAGAAGTATAAGATAGCTCAACTAACATAGGCTTAAGTTCACATTATAAGATCTCTCCTCACTTCCCATCAAATAATCGTTATTCAACTTGCATAGGCCTCATTTCGCAATTAAAAATATTTCTTTACTTTCGATCAAATAATCATTTTACAACTAGCATAAGTCTAAGTTCACAACATAAAATTTCTCCTCACTTCCCATGAAATAATCATTCTGCACCTAACATAGACCTAAGTTCATAATATAAGATCTCTCATCACTCCCCATAAAATAATCATTCTTGAACTAAAATAGACCTCAATTTACAATATGAGATTTCCCCTTACTTCCTATCAAATAATCAATCTAAAAGTAGCATAGGCCTAAGTTCACAATATAAGATCTATTCTTACTCCCCATCAAATAATCATTCTTCAACTAACACATGAAAAAATCACAATATAAAACCTCTCTTCACTTCCCATCAAATAATTGTTCTTAATTTAACGTAGGTCTAGCTTTGTAATATGATATCTCGCCCTCACTTCCATCAAATAATCGTTGTTCAACTAACATAGGTCTACGTTTACGTTACGAATCGTAAGATCTCTCCACACTTCCTATCAAAGAATCATTCTTTAACTAACACAGGTCTATATTCACGACATAGGACAGATCTCTCCCCCACTTCGAATCAAGTAATCATTCTTTAACTAACAAAAATCTAAGTTGATAATATAAGATATCTCTTCACTTCCAATCAAGCAATCATTCTTCATCTAACACAGGCCTAAGTCCACAATATAATATCTCTTCTTTTTACAATAAAGTAATCATTCTTCAACTAACACACGTCTACGTTCACAGTATAAAATCTCTCCTTCTTTCCCACCAAATATTAATTCTTCAACTAACAGGTCTATTTTCACACTAAAAAATCTGATCCCATTTCCCATCAAATAATCATTCTTTCTTGAAACACATTTTGTTTTGTTTTAATTTTGCACAAAGCTACTCGAGGGCGATCTGTACTAGCCATCCCTAATTTAGCAGTGTAAGACTAGAGGGAAGGCAGCTAGTCATCACCACCCACCACCAACTCTTAGGCTACTCTTTTACCAACGAATAGTGGGATTGACCGTCACATTATAACGCCCCCACTGCTGAAAGAGCGAGCATGTTTGGCGCGATGGTAATGCGAACCCGCAACTCTCAGATTACGAGTCGCATGCCTTAACAAGCTTGGCCACACCGGGCCTGAAACACATCTTTATCAGAACGGTGGTTCCTTGGTTTATTCGTTTGGAACAAAACTACATGATGGGAATGAAACCCTAGATTTTAACATTATAAGGCTACTAACTTACTGTTGATCCAGTGGGGGAACACCGTACGTACTTGTTCACTTTATTTACCTGATCAAACCGTCGTGCATTTACATCTAAACTTCTTTCTATTGCTCTCTCTGTTGAGCCTTGTCCTAAAACATGATGGATTGATTTGTCTTCCTTCCATGACCTATTTAATCATTTAATTTTCCCCATTGTTCATCAAGCCTATTTAATGAACATCCTGGACTCGATAATCATAATTTAATTTCATCTACTTTAGAGAGGTTTGCTGTAATGGTTAGCCAATACTTGTCTGTCTTTAACCATTCTTGAGATCATAACCATGAATTCTGTTTTTATATTTAGTTTCTTAAATTCTCTTTGTTATTCTATCTGTGCATAGTGTTCTTAATATAAAAACTATTTCGAATTCGACACGTGTGTTAGTATTGATGTATTTCATTATTTTAACCATCAAGATGATGTTTACATCATAAGTCAAATGTTTTATTTCACTCAAGCTCTGTTTTTCTTTTCTGAAAAGAAATAACCAATTAGGATTTTATTGAAAGAAAACAATATTCAGAAAGCATTATGTAATTTAATTTCAAAACATATTTTTTTTTTTTCAAATTCTTGTATAAATATTCCATCTGGTAGGTTCTCTGGAACTGACGGAATGTTTAAATTTCTACCCGAAAATTACAAAGCATCAGAAGCTCCCAGGTCTGTGGGTAAGTATCATCCCAGTTTGAACCAGTTTTTATCGACCCCAATAAATAACCCAGAATCTCATGTCACATCTCATCCAGAAACCAAGATGTCGTTGTCATTTTTTAAATATTAATTAGATATAGTTAATAAATTACTTTTTGTAGCGAGCTATAGAAAGACCATTAAAACGATTTATTGCTTTTCTGCGGCATTACAGTTTATGTCACCACGTCGAGTCATGTTCTATCTGATGACCGTGCATCTTGACACAGCTCTGAAGTCTATGTGCCATTGCTAAGTTTTTCGTAGGTAGAAACCCATGTCGAAAATACGAGGCCCATATTCTCAACAGCCCGAACACATCTAAACTCATGAGTATTTCTTTCTGTGCTCACCGATTTCATTCTCCAATTGCTTGAGATATGAGGTGTTGAATAAATGGCATGATTCGTAGTTCTAATCTTGGTGACCTGCTGACTTTATTGAAAAACAGATATTTCTCTGTGTACAAATGTTCCAGAACATTTATTTATAGTAAGCAGAGCTCATCTTGACGTTAATGCCCTGTAATCTTTAAATAACACCAGGGATGATCATGAATCTTCAGAAAGATTTATTAAATATCGTGTACCACAATGGATAGGAAACGAGCGAGACATGATACAGTTATTAAGGTACATGTTGTCATTGTAAATGCAATTTCTCTCCTGTAGGCATTATTCACATTAAATGACTTCTATATCCTGGAATAACCAACTGTAAGAAGACAATTTACTTGCCTTATGGTAAGACTTGTAGTTGTTGTTTTCAAATTAAGCAAAAAAGCTATATAATGGGCTATCTTTGTTTTGCCCACCACGGGTATCAAAACCCCGATTTTAGCGTTTGTAATTCCGCAGGCATACCGCTGAGCCACTGGGGGGCAGGTAAGACTTGTAACCCCAAGTTTATATGTATCAAGAACAAAGGAAGACTGAACTGAACATACTATTATATATGGTCAGAGCTTGTGAATGTTTAATAAGAATGTAATTCTAATATTTGCCGTTTTCGATGACTTCATATTTGCTGTGACTACCACGTGATTTGATTATCTACACATTCAAAACTCTTTTAAATTCGTGTTAAATCTATTGTATTATATACTTGTTCTGTTCTGAAGAATATTTACAGAACTTATTGACCAATAATTTAAATAAGTCTGCGTTTCTATATCAGGGCCAAAACTCTTAAGTTCAATAAGTACCCAACTTATGAAACATAGATGTTTCCTGACATTAAACAGTTCTCATTGGATTATTATAATTACAAGGTTTTTTATGTTTCTTAGTTTGTATTTACCCCAAGATATATCTGTTAATCAACATAATTGTTTTATATCAGATATTAGAACTACCTAAATGATAATGAGTTTAAACTTGTCGTCTCCCATATGTAAACGGTGTATGATAAGCCTACACTTTATAAACTAAACTAACATTGAAAACCAGAAGTATCAAATATTGGTTCTTATACGTATATTTTGTTAGGTTGCTTAGTGACAGGAAACTAGTAATAAGTTTACACATAAAGAAAACATTTCAGTCACGACAGAATTAATTCACTTTTATAAAGCAGCTAAAAATATGAATTAATTATTGTGTACTTAACGATAATGTATTATACCCTAGATGGTATAAGGTGTGTTGAGTCTTATGTACTTTACGTTAGTGTGTAATAACCCAGATGGTAGGAGATGTGTTAAGTCTTGTGTTGAGTCTCCCTTGGCCAAAGTAAATGTTGTTTAGAGAAAGTTGATTGGTGCGTGTGTGTATATACGCCGTAAAAGTGTTCCACCAACACTTTATAATCAGGTAGAGAAAAGGGTATCTCCTTTGTTTATTCTTATCTCATAATGGTCACACCTTTCATTTTTTATCTTTCTAACAGATAGATATACTACACGAAAAATACAGAAAGTAGTTTTTGAAGTTTTTACCTAACACATAGTTCTCTGGTTTAACCTTTAAACCGGTTAATAATTTATAGGTTTTTCCAGCCAGTTTCCACACTAATAATGGTTTCTTTACATTCTGATTTAAGTTCTTATCTTCCAAAAAGTAATTTTTCCACGAAATCTAAGCTTCTAACCTTTAGATTATAACAGAAACACTTATTTAAACACACACAATTGAGTATGACAACTTACACGTACAGTTAAATATTATAAGTTACACATACAGTTGAAGATTTTAACTTACACATACAGTTGAAGATTTTAACTTACACATAGAGATTTGAGGACTATAACTTACAAATACAAACTTGAAGATTACAACTTACACATAGAGATTTGAGGACTATAACTTACAAATACAAACTTGAAGATTACAACTTACACATAGAGATTTGAGGACTATAACTTACAAATACAAACTTGAAGATTACAACTTACACATAGAGATTTGAGGACTATAACTTACAAATACAAATTTGAAGATTACAACTTACACATACACTGTTAAAGATTATAACTTTTACATACACAATTGAAGATTATAACTTACACATACACTGTTAAAGATTATAACTTTTATATACACAGTTGAATATTATAACTTACACATACAGTCTAAGATTATAGCTCACCCTTACAGTTGAAGATAATATCTTACACATTCACTGACGAAGATTACAACTTTCTCCTCAACTGTTGAAGATTATAACTTACACATACAGTTGAAATTTATAACTTGCACATGCTGTTGAATATTGTAACTTACACTTACATTGTCAAAGATTATAACTTACAAATAGACAGTTGAAGATTATAGCTTACTCATAGACAGCTTAAGAGTATAACTTACACATACACTGTTAAAATTTATAACTTACAGATAACCAGTTGAAGATTGTAACTTGTACTTACACAGTTGACGAATATAATTACACATACACAGTTGAGGACTATAACCTAAAGATAGATTGTTGAATATTATATCTTCCACATATACAGTTGAAGCTTATAACTTACCTATACAGTTGAATATTATAGCTTACACATAGACAGTTAAATATTATAACTTACACATACACAGTTGAAAATTATAATCTACACATACACTGTCAAAGATTATAACTTACACATACACATTTGAAGAACATAACTTTCATATACACAATTGAATATTATAACTTACACCTACACAGTTAAATATTACAGCTTGTACATACACTGGGGAAGACTATAACTAACATATACAGTTGAATATTATGACTTACACATAGACAGTTGAAATTTATAACTCGCGCATAAACTGTTGAAAACAATAGTTTTCACATACAGTTGAGGATTATTGCTTTCATATACACAGTTGAAGATTATAACTTACAGATACAGTTGAATATTATAACTTACACATTCATTTTAAGATTAGAGCTTACACATAAAATTGAATATTATATCTCACACATTCTTTGTTGAAGATTATAAATTACACAAACAGTTGAAAACTATAACTTACACATACACTGTTGAAGATTATAACTTACTCATTCATACTTGAAGAGTGTAACTTACACATACACAGTTTAAGATTATAACTTACCTGTATGATAATTATAAGTAATACATACACAGCTGAAGATTATAAATTCCACATACGGTGTTGAAGATTCTATCATACACATACACAGGTTGAAGAGCATAACTCACACATACACAGTTGAAAATTATAACTTACACATACATTGTTGAATATTGTAACTTACACCTACACAGTTGAAGGTTATAACGTACACATACACTGTTGAAAATTATAACTTACACATACACAGTTTAAGATTATAACTTACACATACGCTGTTGAAGATTATAGCTTCCACATACGGTTTTGAATATTATAATTTAAACATACAGTTTAGAATTATAACTTACACATACACAGTTGAATATCATAAGTTACACATACATTGCTAAAGATTATATCTTACTTATACACAGTTGAAGATTATAAATTACAAATACACAGTTGAAAATTATGACTTACGCAAAGACAGTCGAAATTACAACTTGCACATGAACTTTTGAATATTATAATTTACACATGCAGTTGAGTATTATAACTACCATATACACAGTTGAATATTATAACTTTCCCATATACTGTTGACGATTATAACTTACACATACACAATTAAATATTATAACTTATACATACATTGTTGAAAAGTATAACTTTCACATAAACATAAAGTATGTGTAGCGTCTTGAAGTTATAACTTCCACATAGGGTGGTGAAGATTATGACATACACATATACAGTTGAAAAGCATAACTCACACATATACTGCTGAATATTATAACGTACACGTACACAGTTTAAGATTATAACTTACCCATACACAAATAAAGAGTATAACTCACACATAAACTGATGAAGATTATAACTTAGACATACACAATTGAAGATTACAGCTTCCACATACAGTGTTTAATATTATAACTTACACATACACAGTTGAAAATTATAACTTACACATAGTTGAAGATCATAACTTACATATATAGTTGTAGATTTTGACTTACACATACATTGTTAAAGACTGTAACTCACACATAGTTGAAGATTATAGCTTACACATACAGTTGAAGACTGTAACTTACACATAAACATTTGAAGATTATAACTTACCAAATCTATTTGTTTGGATTTTGTTTTTCGATCAATGCTACAGGAGGCCTATCTGCGCTAACCGTGTTTAATTTAGCAGTGAAAGACTATGAATTAGACAGCCGGTAATTATCACCATTGCTTACTCTTGGACTCTTTTACCAACGAATAGTAGGATTAATGGTCACACTACAATGCGCCCACGTCTGAAATGCGAGCGTGTTTGGTGTGATGAGGATTTGAATCCTCCACCCTCAGATTACGAGTCGAACGCTCTAATCACCTGGCCATGCTGGGCCTTCATTACATCGTTAGCTGTAAATTGCAAGTTATCCATTTGTTAGATGTAATTTAAACTACTGATAATTATAATTTAAATCTTATCAGTGTTAATTGAACCATTGATAAACTTGATTTAGCATACTGTTGGCTGTAACGTAAAATCCATGTATAGGAAGTAAATAAAAATCTGTGATAAAAAACTAGCTTCATTTTTGAAACACTGGTAATGTTAAAGGTATATTCGGAATGAGATATAAAGGAATGTTTTTGTCGTTACTTTTATCGTGAATGAAATTTCTTGTTTACACGTAAATAAAATTAGTTAGTTTGTTTCGTCCATGGCGTTTGAAACCATAAAAAAGTGGATAAAACAACACGAATGTTAAGTAGATGTTTCAATGTTTACAATTCTCCTTCTTCCTCTTGTAATTTAGGCTACTTTAGGCTTACCAAATAACCAGGTTTTATTAAATCTTTTATATGTACCAAAAGAACGAAGCTTCTAGCAATGGGCCGCAAATGAAGAACTTCCAGACCCACAGACTGAGCACTCTAATTGGTGCGTCGTGGTCATGTGGTTAGGTCGCTCTACTCGTAACCTGAAAATCGAGAGTTCGAATCCTTATTCGAACTTATCACACCAATCATGCTCACCTTTTCAGACGCGGAGGCCTTATTATGTGAACGTCAATCCTACTATTCGTTGGCTAAAGAGTAGGCCAAGAGTTGGCGGTGGGTGGTGATAAGTAGCTACCTTTTCTCTAGTCTTATTTGGTAAATTTAGGACGGCTAGCGCAAATAGCTCATGTATAGCTTTGCGCAAAATTCAAGAACAAACAAATAAGCACCTAATTACTATCCCTTAAATGAAGGTATTATTTGTTCAAAATAAACATATGATCTCAAAAGTTGGCCAACAAACTCCAAGTGTTGTATTAAATAGCACGCGAGTGTGTGGTCTTATAACATTCGTCCTATACCATACGGTTATTACACCCTGAATGTCTAATAAGGTGAAATAGTATGTTTTGAGTCAAGTATCATATATTTAATATTTTAATGTGTTCAGATTATTACAGCTTAGCAAAAATTTTTATATGCAAAGTAAAATCGACGCTAGGACAACTTCTCTATGTCGAATGTATACTTAAAACAAAGTGTATATTGTTTTTTCTGTGCACTAAACTCCAAGGTTTAGCTGCTTAATATTCATTATTTATTAAAAACATGTTGAATTTTACATTTAATTTACAGATGGCGCCGTGAAAGTGTATATTTCCATGCAAATTCTCGACATCAGCGATATTGACGATGAGAACATGGTCAGTTGTAACTTTTAAGATACGTGCACGTTTCATCAGTATTTCGTTATGCATGACTAGCTACTTCAAAATTTATATTTTTTATGAAAATTTCGTTGTTCTATCTGGAATTTCCAATCTCTTGCCATTCTAGACACTTCCTAGTTTTATGAAGTTTATTTTAGTATTAAGTCACTTTTCTGTAATCAAAAGCAAACTAAATAATCAGTTTTTAATTAACATGATGAATTCGTTATTTTCTTATCCATTAAATCAGTTATTTAATTCACAGTTTAAATTGCATGGGAATTCTTTCACGACAAATGTTTTTCACTTGTTTACTAATTAATAGGAAAAAATACACTTAAAATCCTTGTGGTATTATAAACTGGTTTTTCATAATTTACTTACGCACATTTCGAACATAATATTTTTTTCTGGTACGTTTTTTGTTTGAATTAGCACAAAGCTACACGACAGGCTATACGTGCTCTGCCCACTATGGGTATTGGAACCCGGTTTATAACGTTATAAGTCAACAGATATACCGCTGAGCCACCGAGGGGTTTTTCTGTCAAGAAACATTTTTTTTTTTTTTTTTTTACAAATCGCGAATATAAATTTATTATTATATTAAATATATTATTTACATAAAATTATTATTATTTTTACCACAATGAACATTTGTATTATTGTTTGTTCACAAAGATAAAAACAAACTGAAGAAAGTGGATAAACACTGATGTTAAACGATTACGCTTGTTTTGTTTGTTTTTGAAATCCTCGCAAAGCTACTCGAGGACTATTTGTGCTAGCCGTCCCTAATTTAGCAGTGTAAGACTAGAGGGAAGGCAACTAGTCATTATCACCCACCGCCAACTCCCTGGCTACCCTTCTACCAACAAATAATGGGATTGACTGTCACATTATAACTGCCCCCATGAATGAAAGGGTGAGCATGTTTGGTGCAACGGGAATTCAAACCCGCGACCCTCAGATTATGAGTCGAACGCCTTAACACATCTAGTCATAACGGACCAACGCTTATACATCTTCATTTATGGCCGAGCGCGTTAAGGCATGCACTCGTAATCCGAGGGTCGCGGGTTCGCGCCCGCGTCGCGCTAAACATGCCCGCCCTCCCAGCCGTGGGGGTGTATAATGTTACGGTCAATACCACTTTTCGTTGGTAAAAGAGTAGCCCAAGAGTTGGCGGTGGGTGGTGATGACTAGCTGCCTTCCCTCTAGTCTTACACTGCAAAATTAGGGACGGCTAGCACAGATAGCCCTCGAGTAGCTTTGTGCGAATTTCCAAAACAAACATCTTCATTCATTTTTAATTTTCTTTTGTTATCAAATCTTTGTATTTTAGTCTCAAAACTACGTGTTGTGGCCTTTCTTTTATGTGTTGCGTCTTGAGCATCTCGTTTTCAATAACCAGCAGTAATCAACCATCATGCTGATGTTCCACCTTCTCTGATACATCCTTTCCATTTACCTGATGTCTCGATAAACCTTTTCTCTTGTTCGTTGCTGATAATACCGAGATTTAGAGGTAAATAATCAACACGTTAGTGTAAGAAATGAACTTTCCCACTCATATTACAACCCAATTCTTTGAATTTATCAAGCATGTTATTAACAGTATTTTTTTAAATTTGGATCCTTGTTGTCTTTTAAACAGTTGTCAATAACAGTTTTTAAGGACAATCAACTTTTCTTTTACAACTTTCCTTATTGTCCTTTTGAGCTGTTCATCAGAAATCAATTTCCTAATCTGAAGCACAACAAAAATCCCTTCTTTAAGTTTCACTTCCGGAAGAACAGGGAGTTGTCCACCTCGATACTTGAAACAGTCGTCGTCTTTGTCTAAGTCTTTACAAAACTGATTCATCAAACTCAGTTTTATGTGAAGCGGAGGTAATAGGACTTTCTTTGTGTCAACCAAACTTTTATGTTCAATGTTTTTCTATCTTGGCATCATGTTTACTCTACGTGGTCACTACGTTTATGTCCAGTGCTGATTTCGTTCTCTGCTGTCCCGTTCACAGAGATAAACCTTAGAAATCCTCTATAACAGGATTGCTGACCCAACAACATGCAAATGACTTTTAAATCTTTACAAAGTTGCGAATCACGATCTTTATATTTGATCTCAATCAAGAAGTTCCATCGTATGCTTCCTTCAAGTGAATCGAATGAACTACAGAAACAGATGGACATATGTTACAATAAAAACAGATGTATATATGTATATATATATATGTGTGTGTGTGTTACCATTGTGAGGATGAACACCTTTATTGGACATCTTTTGGAAGAATCAATGAGCAATCGCTTCTCGCTTGGTTCATAAACTGCAGCTACTATTATCACAATAAAGTAGTGTAACTCTTTGCAAAAAGTATGTCATAAACACTTTCTCACGATTTCTGTACGAATAAAATGATGTTTCTGAGAAGGTAAGTTTTAGCCTGAAGTCTGGACTTTTAAACCTCTGAAAAATCCTTTGAAGGCTCAAATATCTCGCCAAATCATTAAGTTCACCTTGTGTGAAAAATTATGATTCACCAAATGTTTTAGGCTGAAAACAATTCCTATTATTATTTATAATAACATCAAAATAACATGAAACTGTATCAAGAGTCTCTGGTGTAGTATGTACAGGTACATAAGGTTCATATTGCAAGTGGTACAGATGCATCAGTGTAGTTGGTACAGATACATCAGGTCCATAGTGGAATTGGTACTGATACATCAGGCCCATGGTCGAGTAGTTAAAAGTACATCAGGTCCATAGTGTAGTAGTTAAACGTACAGCAGGTCCATTAGCAACAGGTCTTATAACAGGTTGAAAGTTCGAATAAGAAATTTCCTTTTTACTTTAAGTACTCTCTCTGGACGTTACATGTCTAAAAATAGCAGTCATCTCTGTGATTTCTAGACTCACGTTACACCATTGGAATTTCAAAAGACAAATACTGTTTCTTATTTTTAATCTTTTATCTCAACACAAACGGTGCAAACTTTATGCAGAACATATGATTTGCCTTGGTTCCTAAGTTTTTTTTCCAAAATACACGTAAATCGTTTTCTTACGTATTCTCCAATGTTTGCCATTGTTTCTTTAGAACACATTTACCACAGATATCCAGATTTCTGAACAAATAAATAAAACTGGAAATAAAAACATAATATCAAAGTACATACACGAACAAATAGTATCCAAAAATGACACGTTATATGACCTGTTAACAATTTATATACGAGTAATGTGTTTCTTATGCTTATAGAATGATTGGTAAGATTCTCACGACTCGATTGGTTACGTCAAATTTATAGCCTGTGGTTGCCAACACTTTGGTCGTAATAAAATGTGTCCCAATTTCAATGAAAATGATTCACTCATGTAAAATATATATGAAGTTTTGTGGAAAGTTTGTACATCATGGAGAAAAACAGACATCGTTATCAGATTCAGCGTACAGGAACTACTCCAGAACATGTAAAAATGTCAAAACAATAAAACCATCGCAGGCCTGGTTATCGTTACACAGACCTATATTGTTGTTATGTGTCTTTGTTACTGTTATACAGGGCCTGGCATGCAAAAAATGGGCTCCTGCAATAACAGACCACTTGCTGTTTAAAACCACTATTGCTCTGCAGAAGGGGTGGTCTTAAATACCAGGATCTACTGTATTATAAACAAGTTCACAGTACTCACTGAAGACCCCAAATACTAAATCTATTTTCAATGACCGACCCATTATTTCTAACATATATGACAAAAAAACTAAAAGAAATCCTGGTGCACAATGAACTTAAAAAAAAAAAGAACGAGACTCCAGTCACTCACACACGTAAACAAAACAGGTGTATCACCTGCCCACACGTAAATACGAGGCAAAAGAACAACTTTCGGTATAAGACAGTCCTTTAACGCTGAATACGTAACTTGAAAAAAAATATAACAGTTTACGTATTGGACAAACTTTATAACCAAGATAGACCTACATATAACCATCAACAACCATTCAGTTAAGGACCTTTTGTTTCTTAGACTTGTTAGTTCTCCAACAGACATTCACAAAAAGAAAAAGTGGAAAGAAAATTAATTTATAATTTGGGAATCCTACAATAGTTTGGTTTAAATGAACACTACGGATTTTCATTTTTCAAATTTTATTCCAATTTTAATTTCAATGTTTGTTTGTTGTGTTATATTTCTATTATCATCATTTTTATGACTCGTATTGCTGATCTTAAAGACGTGATTTTGCAGAGAAATGTCACACCCAATAAACAAAATGCCCCCTCCGCACACAACTGTTATTTAATTCTGCGAATGCGCCTTAATTGAAATTGTGCGACCTGACAAAAATAGAATTCGAAGCGCCATCTTCCAAAAATAAAAATATAGAAATCACGGCGAGTGTTTAACCTATTTTTGTTTGTTTGGAATTTCGCGCAAAGCCACTTGAGGGAAGACAGCTAATCATCACCACCAATTGCGAAATCCAAATCTTGGGCTACTATTTTACCAATGAATAGGTGGGATTGATCATAACATTATAACGCTCCCACGGCTGAAAGGACAAGCACGTTTGGTGCGACCAGGATTTGAACCCGCGACCCGTGGATTACGAGTCGAACGTCTTAACACGCTTGGCCATGCCGGGCCTTAACCTATTCTTTAATATGAATACAAACAACTAAACTAAACAACTTAAATGGAAATATTGTAGTCTGGTGGTTAATAACATACAATCAATTTATGTGGGAGTTTCAAGTTTAGTAGTTAATAACAAACAAACGACTAGCTTCAGTGACTTAGAGAACCGGTTCTGTTACCCAAAGTTCTTAGGTTGAAGTCCCGCTTTCAGATTTTGTTTTTCATTTATGTGCTTTTTTTCAATTAATTTTAATAATAAAAAATAGGCCCCAATGGCAGCGGCAAGTCTGAAGGTTTAAAATGCTAAAACGCGGATTTCGACACCCGTGGTGGGTAGAATACAGCTAGCCCATCTTGTAGTTTTATGCTTAACAAGGTAAAAGAAGGAAGGTTGATATTTCGACTTTTACTTATCTAATAATATATAAAGTACATTTTATCAATTAGACTTGTCCATTAATTATTGTACAGGACAGTAATTTCAACCGAAATAACATACATATGTATATATTTGATTAAAAAGGGGAAGTCATACCCTATCTTTGGATGGAAGTCAGAAATTAAATTTTTGATGGGTGAAAGTTTTTTTCCATTGGTGCAAAATTGTTTAATTCTTATGACCTAGATGAGCCGGTTGTTTTCTTGCTTCACACCAATGTTATGATCATGTTGCTGAAACATGTGAAGTCAATATTTTAAATTCATACATAAAGATTTTTTTTCTCATGCAATATATAATGTCTTTATCGTGTATTATATTGTTTATATTACCTTGAATCAGTTTTTCTTCTAGGATTTTACTCTTCACACTTATATTGTGGAAATATGGAAAGACCCACGGCTGGACACAGACAAAATGAGGCGAGCTTGGAATTCTACTATTATTCCTAAGCCTTTTATCAAGACAATATGGAAACCTGACCTTATATTTGAGAATGCGAAAATCGACCATTTGTTTCAACATTCTGTTGAAAATTCTTTCATGAAGCTCATATTAAATAACTCCTTATATCGGAGCACGAGGTAAATGTTATGACAGATAAAGATACTGAAAATTACACCATTATACCTACTGGAACATATAATACATTACATAAGTTTCGCATTTTAAAACAGTTACGATTTCCGAGAAATTAAATTCAATTTAGTAATTTTAAAGGAATTACTGGAAATTTTGAACAAACCCTTTCATGTCAACTTCTTTTCATAATGGCATCTTTTTATGTGTTCGCACTTCTTATATCTTCTCTCCCAGGTAGTGTTAGTTTCTTTTTAACTTTCTTTCTTTTTTGTTTCGAATTTAACAATCTTGAAAAAATTGCTCAAGACATACATGAGTCCAGCAAGACAATAAGCACAACATTGCTAATTGTGTAATTATTTGAAACAGGTACATGTTTAAAGTGACCTGTCCGATTGAACTGTACAACTATCCGCTGGACACACAGACATGTTCCTTCAAATCATCAATGTGTAAGTGTGAAAACATTTAGTTTTGAGTTATCGTTGTCTTAAATACCGACTACACAAGATCAAAGTTCATTGCAGTATTATCACTGTCTTTTATAACGACTATAAAGATCAAAGGTCACAGAAGTATTATCACTGTCTTTAATAATAACTGTAAAGATCAAAGGTTGTACTACATAGAATAAAAGAACGTTGTAAATATTTGGAGATGGCTTACATGAGAAATAAAGAAAACGTGGTTATAAACATACAAAGTTTAGAGATGATTTTGTTATCATCAGCAGACGACATAATTTTTTTGTATATCTATAATAAAGGTTTCTTTATGAACCATTCAAGTTGTCTCCAAATTTTTATTTTCTTAAAAAGTGGATTCCACGTCATAAAATTTAAAGGTCATAGTAGTATTATAAATAACGACCATACAAGGTTAAAGGTCAGCGCAGTATTTTCATTGTGTTTAATAAAGACTACGAAATACCAACATGAACAGTATGGACCTTTCGTCTTCGGTTCGCTTTTCATAAGCTCTCAAGTCATGGGGTTTTTATTGTTTTATATTAAGACTTTTTGAACTACGTGTTTTTCTGACGTCGCCAAAGTTTATAGTAGTTTATTACTGATTTTAATAACAGTTACACAAGAACAAAGGTCATAATTGTTTAATAACTTTCAACCTGAACAGTACCTTGTACGACGTAATGTCAAACAGCTATGCCATACACCTCTAGTGTTAATATATAACCGTCCATAATTTTGAACTACTGACTAGAAGAAAGGCACTAAACTGAAACACCCACCGTTACAAGGGCCTCTTCGGTCTTTGAAAAGAATATTGTAATGGAATGTCACTCTTATAACGCACCCACAGTTCAAAGTGTGTGACATGTGCAGTGGATTTTCATTTGCAGAATGGAACGTTAATAACTTTTTATAATGAACCTGTATTTGTTTTTTAAACTTGTAACCAGTTCTAAAATAAGTGCTTGTTTATTATTTTTGTATCTATAGTATATAGTAACGACAAGATTGTAAACTTGAAATGGTTTGGAGAAGAAGACAGCCCCTATAAACATTTTGGGAGAAATGTCCATTTCACCACTAAGATCGAATCTTTACAGTTCAAAATCGCCGACCCTGTAACTCATGTAATTGTTCAGGAGTGGTTGAGTGGTGAGTTTACTTACATGTAAGATCATGTGTCTTACACGTCATTTTACTAGAGTTGTGTGTGTTTGTCTTCACTTTGAATTATAAAACTAAAAATCAGTGTTGAATATACCACAATTAACAATAAGTGAACAGGAATATAAAGATGACAGTACTTTTATAAAATATTTATGTCAATGTTCATTTGCTGTTAGAATGTTAATGTCCCTCGTTGAAAGTTACATGATTTTATATTTAATTGAAAAATATCAGTAGTTTTGTTCTATTTAAAAACCGCGAAATTAAGAAAGGATTTTATCTTCAACTACCTACAATGCTTTATATTTAATTAAACGTTCTAATTTCAGTTAATTGTTTGTTTTTAAATTTCGCGCAAAGCTATTCGAGGTCTATCTGCGCTAGCCGTCCCTAATTTTTCAGTGTAAAACTCGAGGAAAGACAGCTAGTCATCATCGCCCACCGCCAACTCTTGGACTATTCTTTTACCAATTAATAGTGGGATTGACCGTCACATCATAACAACCCTACCATTGAAAGAGCAAGCTTGTTTGGTGCGACGGGGAATTGAACTCGCGACCCTCAGATTACGAGTAAATACCTCTACAGTACATTGATGTATTAGGCACTTATATCAAGAATGATGCTTGGAACTTGCGGCTTGGGCGTCGTTGGATCTTCTAGCATGACAATGACCCTAAGCACACATCGAAATATGTGCAACCCTGATTGCAGAGGAACCATATAAGTGTTCTGGAGTGGCCATCGCAGTCACTCGATCTCAACCCAATTGAAAACGTTTGGCATGAGTTGAAGACCAAGGTTCATCAGGGTCATTCGAAAGACTTGCAAGAGTTGGAGACCTTCTGTAAAGAAGAATGGAAGAAAATACCAGTCAAATACTGTCAAACAATCATGGAGGGCTATGAAGAGAGATTGCGCCAAGTAATTCACCTTAAAGGCTACACAACTGACCATTAAAGTAGACGCACAAACACTTTCTGCTCCTCCTATGTTTGGTTATTTGTCTATAAACAGTTTATTTGTTGTTCAATTTACATAACAATTATTGTAGATGTGTGTTGGAATAGTATGTATAATATACTGTACTTTCATTATCCTAATCATGAGACTTTGTAAGTTATGAGGAAAAGACTACTCATGATGCAGGGATACGAACACTTTCTGTCGTAACTGTATTTAAGTGTTTTCTTTGTAGTTACGGTTCCACACATATCTACACAATGGATAATCTATGCTGAGCTTAACACAAGTATTTAAATCAAATTTTTAGCGTCGTAAACCTACCATTAGGAGCAAAATGTTTATGCTCACAATTTTTTTGTAAATGTAATCTAGAAAGTCTTTATGGCGGAAACAAATAATGAATGTATGAGATAGGTGGAAAGTTTGTTACAAACTCATTCATGTTTTGTCGTGGTTGTGAATAAACATATAATGTAAGCATTGAATGTTTATCATTGAAAACATTTACAAATGTGAATTGTAAAACTCGAAGTGTAAAAAGTCGTTCCACACCTCTCAATTTCAATCCAAAACCCTATCAAAAATAAAGGATAAGTGATTTCTAAAACCTTTTTCTCGCGTAGTCTATACAGAGTTTAAACACGAATGCTTTGATATCACAATAATACCCACTCGGGATTCGGTAATTTAAAAACGGCATGTTTTTCTTAGGGAACTTTACATACCTAATGGTTAACTTCACCTTTATCCGCCGACTGACGGGAAGTGTCATCAACACTTATTTTCCGAGTGGTGTTATCGTCATTCTGTCTTGGGTGTCCTTCTGGCTGGATGTGGATGCAGCCCCTGCTCGAGTAGCTCTCGGAATAACGTCCATGTTGACTCTCGTGACTCAGGCCATCCAGTCCAGGAATAAACTTCCTTCTGTTGATTACATGATGGCTATTGATGTTTGGCTTTTTTTTTGCATCATTATGGTGTTTGGTTCTCTCTTGGAGTATGCTGTAGCTTATCAGAGAAAGATAAAAAATGTAAGTACGTAGTTCTTCTATATCTTCATTGTGTTTAGTTCCCTCTTGGAGTATGTTGTAGCTTATCAGAGAAAGATAAAAATGTAAGTAAATGGCTCTTTCATATCATTATGGAGTTTGGTTCTCTATTGGAGTATGCTGTGGCTTATCAAAGAAAGATAAAAAAGTAAGTACATAGTTCTTCTCCATTATCATGGTGTTTGAATAAAACATAAATAAAACCCCTTATAATCCGAGCATTTCGAAAGGTAGACCTTTCTTTTTCAGGGGCAATTAGATTCCCAGATTGTCTCTGAAGAAAAAAGGTCCACTTTTCAAAAGCCCTCGGGTTATAAGGGTTTCTATTTCAGTTTTATTAATAATTTATGGACTTACGTGTTTTTAGCACATCATGAATAATCATGATGTTTGGTTCCCTCTTGTAGTATGATGTGGCTTAACAGAGAAAGATAAAAAATATATGTACATAGCTCTTTTACAGCATCATGGTGTTTAGTTCTCTATTCGAACATTCTATGACTTGTAACAGGAAGTTGAGAAAAGTTAGTGTAATTCTTGATTGAACGCTATTGTAAATACTACAAACAGTAAAGAGAGTAAATTATCGTATGGTCAACTGCTAATATAAAAAAAAATCATACTAAAAACAAAATATATCGAGAGGCAATGTTTGAACCAGTGTCTTCCTGACTAGCATAGTGGTTGAGTTAATAAAATTCTAATGGCAGTGTATGTGTATTTTATTTGGTAGTATAACGTTATACATTTGATGAAGAACCTTCCTTGTTAGTTATTTAATATTTTTGATGAGACGATAAACTGTGTCTGAAAATCTAAACATCAACTGGTTTACTGCTACAATAAATAAACACTGAATTAATACAAAGAACCATGTTCGATGGTTCTCTTTGTCTTTCTTATTTTGTTATCAGATCCATAATGGCTTCATTAGATTCTTATTGCATATCCTGCTTTGTGTAGCGTAATAAGTGACTCATGAACTGATTTAGTTTCTTTAAACTAAAGCCTGTAAGAAAAGTGGAAACATGCTCTACATGTTTTTGTAGATCCTCCTGTGGCAAATATTAGTTAACAAATGTACACAATGGGACAGTTTCCATACAGGAACTATGGTAACCAATCCAACCAACTCTGGGGGATCTGTGATAACATACATTCGTAGTGAATTATCTTTATAGTACATTTATCGTATTTAAACAAAATCTTTGTTTAAATAATTGTTATAAACATGAAATACAGGAACTTTCACTATAGAAACATATTTATTTAAAGGCCTACTATAAACATGACGTATTTCCATTCTTGAAAAGTGTTTGTCAAATGGTTAAATATAAAAATGAAATTCATGTAACGTGTAATTTTGGTGAAATTTATTTCGATTTGCATAAAGCTAACAAAACCACAGCAATACATTCCTGATATATTTATTTTTAGAACAAGACTAGCGCCATCAGTCGTCCAGTTGTTCCACAAACCGTGATGATAGATAATTTAGAAAAGAATGTTAAAGATGCTGCTTCGTTCACCCGAACTCTAACAAAAGATGTTCGCGTCGCAGTAATTTTTAACATCAACGAAAATTCTGTCGACAAGTTTGCTAAGGTCGTATTTCCAATAATCTTTCTCCTGTTTTGTGTGATATATTGGGTTTCCTATTTATATTAAAAGTTTTATTTTAAATATGCTAGCATTTAGATTTAAAACAACGGTAAACAGTTATTATATTTTCTACTTGTGCTGAAAGTTTTACATGAATTATGTTAGCACTTAGGGCAACAAAGAATATAAACAGTTATTTTATTCTTTTACGTGTTATATATCGTATCATATATGGTTGAATCACTTGATTATAAAGCTGGAGTATATTATCACAAAATGATTCTTGGAATTGTGTCACGTTTGTCTTGTAGATAATCTGTGTCGTTTTACGTACAATAACTACGTTTAGAATAACAATATTTTCTGTTCCATAACAATTTCTAAATAAATGAGACTCGTTTGGACAAATGTAGCGCCATCTCCTGAGCACAATTAAATACATGAGGCGTTATTTGAGTGTATTAGTTCGTTAATATTTAAATTATTTTATCACTAATACATTTCTTTTAAAGTTTTCGAACTTACAACTTTTAATCATGTTCATGATACTGCCTTAAGTAGAATAGCTTCATCTCAACATCATAAATTATTATATAAACAAATAACCAGAATTTATACCTCGCATTAGGTCATATATGTTATTTAAAATTTGCAACTTTTTACGTAAAGTTAACCACATTAATTTTAAATTAAATCACATTAATGTTTGGATCATACTATTTTTATGTAAGTTTTCACACTCTTTAGTAACTGATATAGAGCGCGTATTCTCTATATATTTTAACATTCCTACACGATTTTACTGCGCTTTAGTGTGCGTGTCACTGTAAGGTACACGAGGTTGTTCTGCTTTCTAACGAATAGTCTAGAATATTACACGTGTGATTTTACATGGTTTTTAACACTCCCATAATATATCATATGTACATGATGTGAATGAAAACCTGATATTAATTTACGTACTTTAATAATCATCTAGTAAACTTTAGTAATATCGGAATCCAGGTGGATGTTTATAGTTCACTATTGAAGAGCCTAACTTCTATCTTAATATTATGATCATATTTATTTTCCAGATGTTTTCACTAAACTTGTTCTGCATTACTCAAATAACAACCTCACATTCCACAAGCCAAATAATTATTATGTTACATTCTGAAGTATGTTTCCAAGTTTGTGCTATAAATATGAATATTTATTGATTAATTATGACTAAAACTAAAGGCTTGCCAATCACTCCCTTATAGAAGGCAAGAAAACTGTTTAGAAGTTTACAAGGGATTTGATTATTTTAATTTATATGGTGCCTTTCTCAGAGAACTATTAATGAAAACTTTAAACTTCAATATTCTTGAATATTTTTTCATTTATTTATTTATCTCCAATACAAAATACAAATGTTCAGTTGTGAGTGGCATGAACAGGTGGTTAGGGCGCTCGACTTGTAATCTGAATGTCATGGGTTTGAATTTCCATCACATCAAATATAACGCCCTTTCAGCCGTGAAGGCGTTATATAGTCACTGTAAATCCCACTATTCCTTGGTAAAAAAAGTAGCTAGCCCAAGAGTTAACAGTGGATAGTGATGACTAGCTGTCTTCCCTCTTGTCTTACACTGCTAAAGTAAGAACGTTAAATACATGTTAATTTTACATTCACTACCATACAATTAAAATTTAAGACATAATAACGTACATCTTTGTTTACATCATATAAACCGTTTAAAAATAATTGTAATATGTAATAATAAAGATGAAATGGTTTACAAGATAAAATGTTTGTACTTAATGAAGCTTCGAATGTTTCAGAATTCAATTCAGTAAAATTTGTAATTATTTTATATTTTAATAGACAAGGATATTATGTTTGATAAAGTTATTACAAATTAGTACAAAGACGTGTGACAGTTCTTTTACGATAAACAGAGGTAAAATAAAATGTTTGCCTGCTTTAGTAATCTTTCTATCCAGGAAAGTTAAAGATCCATTTTCTTCCATTTCGGATGACACTAATATTAAAATCAATACGATCAACAGAGTGTTAATAAATGACAGGTTTTAATCTACGTGGGTTTTCTAACTACTTGTGTTCATGGTAACATAGAAGACTAGGATATCGTCAGATCCGGCGGTAACCTTACAACGATTTCATCTACCTGGTTATGAATGACGTTATTTTATTAAAAACGAAATAATTTAGTTTCGTGACGACAATAAGAAGTTTCAAGAACTGTTTACGTGTGAAACCCTCTAGTGGTAGAAGGGCCACGATTGAAATAATAATGTTTCAATAGCGATCACACATCTATATTTCATTAACACTACTCGTTAGTTTTAATTCTATATAAGTAGTAAACTTGTATTCCTTTAGTTTATTTGTATCTAACACTTGAAGTGTTGTCGTGTATTTGCTTTATAAAAATAAATTTATTAAATATTATAATAAAAGATATCTGTGTGTGTATTTTTTCTTAGAGCAAAGTTAGGTCGGACTATCTATGGAGCCCATCAAGGTGAATCGAACCCTTGATTATAGTGTTATAAACCCGGAGACATATCGCTGTACAAGCGAGGGACGTAAGAAAAGGGAAAATTACAAAGTGAGATCTAAAAACCACAATAACATCGTCTATAACACTATGTAACAAAATATTTACTTTTTCTTGTTCCTGGGCAGAAAGTGTTATTTCCCAATTGTTTATTCCTAAAGTAAATGGAAAAGACCTATTTTTCTCTTCAAACTTTGTTTTTGTGACCTGGAAGCGTATAACGAAAACATGATAGGAGACTATATATGAGGGCTGATACGTGAAAGTGATTTACATTACAGTCGCAAATCTCGAAAACTACCCACTTCTAAACATTTTTGTTCGTTTTTGTATAACTTTAGTATAAATACACGTAAATATTGATTCATATGTTGTTGTATTCAGACAATATATAGACGAAAATGTCAAAATTTGCCCTTTTTCACGTATAAAATAGGTTAAATTCTAAATTTCATTGTCCAGGTCACAAAAGCAAAGTTTCAAGGGAATAATGGCCATTTTCTGTACTTTTACAAGATAAGCAATTAGAGAAACAACACATAATATTCAAGAACAAAATTTGTGTTACATAGTATAATTCAGTGTGCATCACTTGAACGATTCGTTTCACTTTGGATTATTTTGTGAAATCCCTTTAGTTTCAGCCCTTTTTGTTTTGTTCTTAACTCGTTCGTCAAGCTTCAGTTTCTGAACTCTCTGTGGCTACAATATAACTGACAAATTATTTTAGCTCACACTAAAAATTCTATAAGGAGTCATATACAATTTCTAAATTACAACTCGGGGTTCCTAATAAAAGTAAATTATTCAAGTATAACTATTTTTCAGTGTTTTAAAATACGATTTTGATGGAATCAAAAACTGAAAAAAAAAGAATTAAAATAGCATGAATATTTTTTATTTTCAAATCTCGCTTGTTCCTTAAATAACGTTGTATAATAATTGAAACTTATATTTAAAATTATTTATATTTTCATTTAACCATATTTTAAAACTGATTATTTCTAGATAATATCTAGTAAAATACTGTAACCTACAAAACTATTTGTCATGGCCAAATGGTTAAGGCAGTCGGCTCCTAATCCGAGGATCAACGGTTCGAGTATCCGTCACACCAAACATGCTCGTTCTTTTTAGCAGTGCGGACGTTATAAAGTTACGTTCAATCCAATTATACGTTAGTAAAAGAGTAGTCGAAGAGTTGGCGGTGGGTGGTGATGCATATTTGCCTTCCTTCTAGTATTACACTACTAAATTAGGGACGGCTAGTGCAAATAGCATTCGTGTAGTTTTGCGCAAAATTCAAATAAACAAAAATATTTATTTTTTTCTGCTAAAATTTAAACAAAATCAGCGGTTTGTAAGAATACCATTTCAAATCTGTTTTTCTCTTCCGTAGTCACAACCTAACAGGACTTTCGTACAATACCAAAGTCGTCACTTGTAGTTTAATAATTTAAACTTTTTCATTTGAACGCCATAAGTTGGCAAAGCTTTGGAACTAAACAGAACTAAAAATTTCGATACACATAGTGTTATCTGCAGGAATTTTGTTTTTCCACGTAAGCCTTAATACTGCAGATTCAAAATTAGAAGTCTAAATAAATATCATTGTAAATCTATTCTTTTGCCTCCGACAAGTGAAATAAGCAGGAAAATATATCTGCAGATAACGTAATTTTTATGTTCAAGTCCTAGCGTATCGTTTCGCCATAACACGTCAACCAACCTAACGTATCGTGAATTTTCAAGGTCTAATATGTAATACAAATAAATATTTTCGTATATTATTTGATAAGGAATTACTATTAATACGCGTAATACAGTCAATGAAATGAAGTGTGTTCATTGTTACCGTTGAAGAAAGAAATTTAAAACCCATGTCTGTGTGTGTGTGTCCGTACCGTTCACCCCACTTTTATGATTCGTGACGTCATGCTTCACTTGGCTGCGGCTGATCACGTCACGTTACTTGGCCTTAATATCTGTGCTGCAGGGAACTTTGTGCGCTTAGCAGTCGACTTGTGACTGTAGTAATCGTGCATGATTTGTGGGTTTTTTTCCTAATCTTTCAATCCCTTCATAGGTTCAACAGCAACTTTTCAAAACAATAACACTCTCAACGTTTTGGTGTTAGCTAAGAAAGCCCTTGAGATACTCATACAGTTTGTTTGCGAGCAATCCTTTTGGAGGATGGTAGACATAAAAACGAAGAAAAGGAACATACTTTGTCGCGAAAATGATATGAGAGCGGCACTTGCCAAGGTGAAGCCGCGCATTTCTGAACTTGTCTCTGAAAAGCGACAGAAAAAGTCACATTGATTTGCATTAAATATTCAATGAGTTATGTTTTTGTTTTTGGGTGAAATTCATGTTTTGTTGGTTTTGTTCTTTGAACACAGTGATATTGTGTGCAGCTGATGCATGGCTCATTTTGTGCACTAATAAAATATCTACTTATGTTTTGAACTTGAAAAAAAATTTTTTTCCAATTACGAAGGGTTTAGTGAATGCAAGTACGAAACTTCTGGGGTTCAGTACCTTCAACAAGGTTAAGAACCACTGTACTAGACGTAAAATCAATGCTTTGAACCAAATATCTCAATCTTGAACTTATCCGTACATAACACAGTTTTATAATAATCAACAATCCAGGTTTGGTGCTTTGTATGAAATTTCAAGCTCTATAGAATGTTTGGAAATTAAAGTTGTTTAACTACTACACAACCAAATATTATTAAGTCTTCTTGATACTGTAGATCTGAACTATTTCTGTCCTTTGGTACATGGTTGTTTGTCTCATGGTTGAGATTAGTGACAGTCTTCCTAATGTTTTGAAGGTTATATAAACAAAAATATTTATCATCAGCATCATTTAGTTTATGTGTTCTGTCTCTTACTTTCTTATTTTCATATTCATCTGTCTCGGTCTCACAATGTGGGGCATACTTGACAGGAGATCACTCCAATTCTGTAGCTGTTTATCAGATAGTCCAGTCAGCATCACGTAACGTCTTTTTATGTAAACTCTGTGCTATACTTTCATTCCCCTACAATTTTTATAGGACGTGGTATGACTACTAAACTTAACAAATAGTGTCAAACACTATTCTCTTTACGGTTTATTTGTGAAGTACTATTAAATTGACTTCTTCTGGCACATACCAGTATCATATGTTAGCTTGTTTCTATATATTTAAGACACTACATGAAGTACCATGACCGACATATCAGACCCTAAATTTGATCAATATGCTTATTCGGACAGAATCGTTATGACATACTCTTGGTATAAGTACATGGGAATTCTAAAGAATGATAAGTATTCTCACTCTAGCTCATTCAGTTGTCAACAGTGAAGCATTGCAACAGTGTTGAAGTTTACATTATGTAATGTAATGGAAGAATTAGGTGTATGAAGTGGAAAGAATGGCACAATATTATCCTCCCCTAACACTTTTATACAGAACTTTATACTATAGTTATCTTACAGAGATACTTTGTTTGTTTAATAAACACTCAAAATGCGGTAATGAAATTATTGTTATGTTGTTGATATAAACATGTACAACTTGCATATATGAATTATCCAAAACGTGCTTCTACATCTATTTATTTTATTAACATCTCCAGCAATGTTTACAAATTGAAATGTATAGAAGAAAACAGTGTTTCGTCACTAAAACGAGCCATCTAAGAATCGAACCTCGAGACTTTTGTTTCGTATTCAGACACGTTATCTGTAGCGTCATCTGAACTTAAATAATTAATTCAGGTTGAAAGTCACAAAAACTATATTTGATTATTGACTATTAATAATGAAGTGTTTGAATACATCATGTTCACATTCTCTGCACAATAGTAACCAAACGTTTTTTATTTCTTCTGTTCATGATAAAGGTTCAAACTACAGTTATCATTCGCCCACAGTGTCGGTTTACTGTTACCGTATTACAAAGAATTTCATGTTATTATTCACCGCTGGTGGAGCACTTTCTCACTTCCTCACAAATAAGGTTTGTTTACGACTTCTCGCCAGAGAAATTATGAATGAGGGAGAGAATAAAGAATTTGAACATTACCTGACGAAAATATTCCGTGGAACCTTTTCCTATGATAGCAATTATAATAAAGTAACTGAGATAAAACAGTTGCTTTGTGAAATAATTCCTACAATTCCATTACGTAGAAAATGACTTCAGAATAGAAATCAAACCGTCTTCTGCTACTACACTCTAGGAAAATACAGTATATCAAAACTTCAAAACCAGTACGGTTTAACTGAGTTAGAAATCTTTATTACATTAATAACACACTGTCACTTAAAGACTCTTCAGTGGAATTATCACAATAATAAGAAGGAATAGACCATTAGAAACTCCAAAAGTCTTCACTTTACAATAATATATTAATATTTGTAAAGAACATTTAACATTTTAAATACAGTAAAGTATTTACCATTTTATAATTTAGTAAAGCATATAACATTGTATAATTTAGTATAGTATTTCATTCTTTAAATTAAATAGAATATACAACATTTTAAAATATAGTAAAATATTTTTTTTATAATTTAATAAAGTATATAACATTTATAGTTTAATAAGTTATATATTTTATAATTTCATAAAGTATATAACATTTTATAACTTAATAAAGAGTATGTTCCCCAGTGGCAGAGTGGTATGTCTGTGGACTTACACACTAAAAACCGGGTTTCGATACCTGTGGTGGGCAGAGCACAGATAGCCCATTGAGTAGCTTTGTGCTTAATTTTAAACAAACAAACAAAAATAAAGTATATAAAATCTTATAATTTAATAAAGTAAAAAATAATAATTTCTCAAAGTAGTTTACGCTTTAAATTTACTAAAGTAAATAACATAAAGTATATAAGATTTTACAATTTAATAAAGTATAAAAGATTTTATAATTTAATGAAGTATATAACTTTCTATAATTTAGTAAAATATATCACACTAAGTTTAGTAAACTATGAAACATTTTATTATTTAATAAAATATATAACATTTTATATTTCAATAAAGTATAGAATATTTTATACTTTAGTAAAGTATTTCACATTTTAAATTTAGTAAAATATATAACATTTTAGAATATATTAAAGTATTTAATATTTTACAATTTAGTAAAGTATATAGATTTGAAAATTTAGTAAAACTTTTACATTTTGTAATTTACTAAAGTATTTCACACTTTAAATTTATTTAGTAATATAAGATTTTAGAATATAATAAAGTATTTAACACTTTAGAATACAGTTAAGTATTTAACATTTTCTAACTCAGTAAAGTAATTACTAAATTATAAAATGTTGCATACTTTAAGATATTTTAAAGTGTTAAATTCTTAACTATATTCTAAAAACATTATATAATTTAAAATGTTTTTAATATACTTTAAAGAATCATAAAATGTTAAATACTTTAGTAAATTATAAAATGTTTGTTTGTTTGTTTTGGAATTTCGCACAAAGCTACTCGAGGGCTATCTGTGCTAGCCGTCCCTAATTTAGCAGTGTAAGACTAGAGGGAAGGCAGCTAGTCATAACATTTTAGAATTTAATATATTATATTACATTTTATAATTTAGTAAAGTATTTAACATTTTGGAATTTAGTAAATTATATAACATTTTCTAATATAATAATTTATTTAATATTTTACAATTTAGTAAAGTATTTAAAATTTTATAATTTATTAAAATATTTAAGATTTTTCAATTTACTAATGTATGTCAAATTTCATAATTTAGTAGAGTATATTACATTATATAATTTAATAATGCATTTAGCATATTATAATTTAGTGAAATATATAACATTTTATATTTGATTAAAATATGTAAGATTTTAGAATATAGTAAAGTATATAACACATTTATTATTTATTAAAGTATTTCACATTTCAAAAGTTAGTAAAATATTTAACATTTTATAATTTTTAAGCATGTAACATTTTATAATTTGCTAGGGTATTTAACATTTAGAAATTAGTAAAATATATAAAATTTTATAATTCAGAAAATATTTAAGATTTTATAATGTAGTAAAGTATTTTATATTTAAAATTTTAGAATACAGTAAAGTATATAACATTTTAGAATTTGGTAAAGTAAATAACATTTTATAATTTACTAATGTATTTAACGTTTTGAAATTTAGTAAAGTATAAAACATACTAGAGTTTAGTAAATTATATAATATTTTATAATTAATAAGGCATTTTACATTTTATTATCCAGTTAAGTAATCAAAATTGTATAATTTTTCAAAGTATATAATATTTTATAATTCAGTTTGTTTGTTTTTTGGAATTTCGCACAATTTAGCTACTCGAGGGCTATCTGTGCTAGCCATCCCTAATTTAGCAGTGTAAGACTAGAGGGAAGTGATCACCACCCACCGCCAACTCTTGGGCTACTCTTTTACCAACGAAAAGTGGGATTGACCGTCGCATTATACACCCCCACGGCTGGGAGGGCGAGCATGTTTAGCGCGACGCGGGCGCGAACCCGCGACCATCGGATTACGAGTCGCACACCTTAACGCGCTCGGCCATGCCAGGCCTTCTTATAATTCAGTAAAGTATTTAACACTTTAGAACATATTAAAGTAATCAAAATTTAAAAAATAAGTAACGTATTTTACATTTTATTATTTAGTTAAGTAATCAAAATTCTATTATTTTATAATTTAGTTAAGTATTTAACATTTTATTATTTAGTAATGCTTTTGATATTTTATAATTTATCGAAATATTTTACATTTTATTATTTAGTTAAGTAATCAAAATTCTATTATTTTATAATTTAGTTAAGTATTTAACATTTTATTATTTAGTAATGCTTTTGATATTTTATAATTTATCGAAATATTTTACATTTTATTTAGTAATGTATATAAAATTCCATAATTTAGCAAAGTATTTAACATTTTATAATTTATTTAAGAATTTTACATTTTACTATTTTCTGAAGCATTTAAAACTTTAGAATTTAGTAAAGAATTTAACATTTTATAATTTACTAAAATATTTAAAATTTGTAACATTTCTTAATATAGTAAAATTTGTTTGTTTGTTTTGGAATTTCGCACAAAGCTACTCGAGGGTTATCTGTGCTAGCCGTCCCTAATTTAGCAGTGTAAGACTATAAGGAAGGCAGCTAGTCATCACACCCACCGCCAACTCTTGGGCTACTCTTTTACCAACGAATAGCGGGATTGACCGTCACATTATACGCCCACATGGGTGGGAGGGAGAGCATGTTTAGCGCTAACGCGGGCGCAAACCCGCGACCCTCGGATTACGAGTCGCAGCCTTAGGCGCTTGGCCATGCCAGGCCTAATATAGTAAAATGTATAACATTTTAGAGTATAGTAAAGTATATGGGAGTTTAGAATTTAGTAAAGTATATAACGTTCTATAATTTAATATTGATTGAACATTTTATAATTTAGTAATGAATTTTACATTTTGGAATTTAGTAAAGTACTTTACATTCTGGGATTTAGTGTAGCACATAACATTTTATAATTTAATAAAATATATATCAGTTTATAAGTCTGTTTGTCCCAACAGAGTTTTTTGAGCCATAGTTTAAAAGATAGCACTAACCTGAAATTCGAGCTTCGCTTCGGCAATCACTTTTATGGTTGATGGCGTATGTCGAGTTGCAGCCAACCCTGCATGATTGTGAAATATTAAAGATGATGTAGATAGAGTAGCCATCCTTGAAATTAACTGGTAGAAGTGATAAGAATCGTGTAAGTAGGAGATGGCGATTCTAGGCAGAAAATTTTAACCTAAATATTTTGTTTATAAACTAATTAGTTTTGGATAAAGTATGCAGCACCAAAGGCACACTAAAGTTTCGGGTCATCACAATGGAAGGAGCATAAAATAATCACGACCTATACAATGTAAGAAACAGAGGGGAGGAATGTATATTAATATAATTAATTCATATATGTTAACGAACACGTTTTATACCTTGTACATTGTGTACAATTTTCTTCTAAGAATAAATTTCTCTAGCTGTAGCTGAACTATGACCTACTTCAGCATGTCTAGCAGAGAGAGAGGGAATTGTGAATATTTAAACCGACTGTTTGTATATTGTTATGTAAATGTCGTGTAAATGATTTGTAAACGACAACATGTCGTGTTGTGTTTGGATTTTCATTTATATTATTTATATTATTGTTTCGAAGTTTAAACTAATAAAATATGTTGTTATTCATTTAGGGTAACTTTTAGAATTTTCTAAAATTAAGTGGACCAATCATATGTATGTAAATGAAATGTTGGCGGCATCGTGTCTAGACGTTGAGTCTCGTGCAAGAACGGACATGCGTGGATTGCTCTGGAGTTCTGTAGAAGTTTCGCGATGGTTCGAGAAGTCTGGGCCTACAATATATAAACAGACGAAGGTGCGAGGAAGAAAAAAGAGTCAGACATTAGTTTTATTCAAGAGAAGAGTCATTAGAAAAGAAGAGTCAGTCATTCGTTTGAGAAAGATTAAGTGTTTGCTGTGATTATTCAGCTTGGATTTGTGACTGAAGTTAGATCTACGGAAGCTGTGATTTTACTTCGTCAATCTCTACGATTCATTCGAATTAGTGGTTATACTGAAAGTCAACACGCGTGGAACTATTTACGGGAGATCGGAAAATTGATGGCGACAAGTTTTTGACGTTCATCGGAGGCATCGTGAAAAGAACTTCGTCGAATTTATTGAACTGTGAATTGTTTCTGAACTTCTTCATTTAAGCTTCGGAATTTCTTCGTGGGACCAAATTCACTCCCTAGACTGGAATTTGAGACTTTCATTTTAGATCATTATATTTGATACAGGCCAGTACCATTTTGTATTGTGATTAATTTTGAAGGTTGAAGCTAATACCATTTTGTTTTGTAATTAATTTTAAAGGTTTAAACTTAATATCTGTCATTGTTATTATATAATTTATGTTATATCTGTTAATAGTTTAGTGTAATAAATTATATAAGCGGTTATCTGTGTTTTTCTGTTGCGTTTAGTCTACGAAAAACATAAAACATAAAAAAAACGTAACGATATATATATATATGTTATAACAATATTGTGCGAAGTGTTATATTTGCATTCAGTGTAGATGGCATTTAGTACTTGCATTATTTTAGTCATATTTTAAAGTTCTGATCTAGTACTAATATTGGCTATGATATGTTGTAATCAAAATTTCAAAGAAGGTTCTTCCTGTATAAATTAATCCTCTCTCAAATTCAAAGATAATTCAATGTGTGTTGACCTGAGAAGGGAAGGTCCTACTAGATGAATGAGGTAACAGTCACTGCAATATACCATTTTTAGTCTTCTATTCCTATAGATGGAAAGCCTGGAGTTTACCTTCAGGGGCCATAGCAAACCAATCGCCAGTACTAAATTTTCATAGTGAATGCTGTGGAAATTATGTCCGGAGCTTGTGCTTCGGCGAAGTTTCCACAAACCCTGACTTTTTTTACTACCTTCGGTATAATTGAGGTTTTGACACCACGTGTGGTCTTTTCAACTCCAAGTAAGATGTTCTTCTTTTCGCGGAGATATTTTTTACCAACAAATAACTATTTAGTGATTACTTCAGTTCCCGTATTTTGTTTTCTTATTTTGCTTTTTATCTTGTAAACGTTAAAAAATGACTTGGAAGAAAGTCTTACCTCCACCACGTCAACAAAGACATGATGATCATAGAACATGACGACCAAAATAAAATGAGCCTTAAGCCTAAAGATCAAAAGTTTGTTTGTTTTGGACTTTCGCGCAAAGCTAACATAACCACGAATTGTAACTCTGTAAGGATGTGCATTGTGCAACAGAAACATACTCTGTAAGTGTGCAGCGAAGTACATTGTTCAACATAATCAATCTACAAGGGTGTAGGGAAGTACATTGTTCAATAGAATTACAGAGTGTACTTCTGTAGGGAAGTACATTATCAGTATTTATATACAATAATGGCTCACCTTATCATTATATACATTAATATTTTATATTTTCAGTAAGTATATATAATAATGGTTTACTGCATCAATAGATTCAGTAATGTTTTATATTTTCATTAAGTATATAGAATAATAGTTATCATTATCTTTACATACAATAAAGTTTTATATTTTCAGTAGGTGTATACAATAATGGTTCACCTTATCATTATATACCATAATGTTTTCAGTAGATATATATAGTAAGGTTTAATATTCTCAGTATTTATATACAATATTGGTTCACCTTATCATTATATACAATAATGTTTGATATTTTCAGTAAGTATGTACAATAATGGTTCACCTTATACACTATAATATTTTATATTTTCAATAGGTTGTACAATAATGGGTCACCTTATATATAATAATGTTATATATTTTAAGCAGATATATACAATATTGGTTCAGCTTGTCATTATATACAATGTTTTATATTTTCAGTGGATAAATGCAATAATGGTTCACTTTGTCATTATATTCAAGAATGTTTTATATACTCAGTAGGTGTATACAATATTGGTTCACCTTGTCAGTAATTGTATTTAGTCATAGATTAAATGGAGGCTGCCTGAGTTGTATGTTTTATGAGTTAGAAGAGTATCAGCACTCTTGTCTGTGTGTGAGAAATGGTTTGTGTTAATGATATTTAGTTGTTTGGAGACACGTTGGTATGACACAACTATTGATTGCCGAAAATATATCTTAGAACGATAATGTTCTGCTGATGAGTTGTTAATTTGTTTTAGCCAAAAATTACACAAAAAGCTGTCTGCGCTCTGTCCATCCAGGTCCGGAATTTAGCGCAAACTTACCGCTGACCGTTTGGAAGACCCAAAGTCTTGATAATGCAATATAAACATAATATAAATAACATATTTAATTAGCTTTATACACCGCCATGTTTAATTCGATATTAATCTCACATAGCCTAGTGGTCAGGGCTTTCGACTCGCATTTTGCGGGTCACAGGATTGAATCCTTTCACCATTCAGCCGAGAGGCGTTTCATATGACACACAATCCCGAAATTTTTTGTTAAAGAATTTCCCAACAGTTGGCAGGTAACACTGGTTTAAAAAAAATTTTTTTGTGTGTGAAGCAAGAATGTGAATAGTTGTTTTTTACTAATTTGGGTGTGCTGAATTCTAATTTATAAACAGTTTTGCTCTATCACCTCTAGTTTTCTGGCTTTTAAATAGCCTCATTTTAGTATATACAGAGTATATACGTGCTTATTTCAACAGTTGCAGCAGCTTATTACAGATAAAACAGGATAGATAAAGAACATTGACGGAATAAATATACTTGGATGACACAATGTAACAATTCATAGTACCGCAGACAGTTAGAAGTGTGTTTTCATAGATGATCTGGTGTATTTTGTCTCCGGGATGTCACGCAAGAGCATCCAGCAGAAGTCTCCCATCATGCTGGGGTTCCACTTGCCTTGGTAGTTGCTCTCCATCTTCGTAATGTCTTGGTGGAATCTTTCTCCGTGCTCATCACTCATTGCTCCAAGGTTTGGAGAGAAGAAGTTGAGGCGGGAATGGAGAAAATGAATTTTGAGTGACATTAGGCATCCCATATCCTCATAAGTCTTTAGCAACTTCTCAATACAGGCTTTGTAATTTGGTACGCGTGTGTTACCAAGGAAGCCACTACAGACTGACTTAAATGCTTCCCATGCTCTCAGTTCCTTTAAGGTAAGAAGCTCCTCAAAATCAGTATCCTTCAGCACTTCTCGGAATTGAGGTACGACAAAGATGCCCTCTTTGAGCTTAGCAGCACTGAGACCTGGAAACACAGTAGACAAGTGTTGGAAAGCAGCACCATTTTTGTCCATGGCCTTCACGAAATTCTTTATCAAACCAAGCTTGATGTGAAGAGGAGGAAGAAGCACCTTCTTCATGTCAACCAGAGGATTCTCCTTGACGCTGTGTTCGCCAGGAACGAAAGTGCTTCTAGACCCCCAGTCTTTCTGCTTGTAATGCTGGGATACAGCTCGACTATCCCAGAGACAGAGAAAGCAACAGTACTTTGTGAAGCCCGCTTGCATACCCATAAGAAGACCAATGACCTTGAGGTCCCCACACAGACTCCACTGGTACTGGTTGTACTTAACAGCTTCTAAAAGAAGCTCCATATTGTCATAGGACTCCTTTAGATGGACAGAGTGTGCAGTGGGAATGCTGGGATATTTATTCCCGTTGTGCAGAAGCACAGCCTTGAGACTTCGCTTGGAAGAGTCTATGAAAAGATGCCAGTTTGAAGGATTATGTGGCAAACCAAGGAAAGTGAACAAGCCAGGTAAATTTGTGCAGTAGCACAACTTGTTTTCCATGTCGAAAAATGAAGCAAGGTCTTTGTTCCGATTCCTGAAACTGGTGATCCTTACATCTTCCTGGACTAGGTTCCACTGTTTAAGCCGAAAAGCCAAGAGCTCTGACTGCTGTTTTGACAGATACAAATCACGAGCAAGGTCATTCAGGTCTTCTTGCGTGATCCAGTGTGGCTCGTTGCCACTTGTTCCTGAATAAGAAGAGTCAATATCTTCGGAAGAGATTGACTTGGCAAAATCTTCCCTTGGAGGCATTTCTTAATCTGATTTATTTGCATTTATTGCATAATAACTAAAAAAGAAGACATAAGTCACACAATATTAGAAATTAACCCTGAATGCATATACGCCTTTATGTACAGTATGCATATCTAAAAAACTAGAGTTGATGAGTAAAAACGGATTTCAAATCTGAATTCAGCAACGCCAAATTAGGTTAAGACAGCTATTTTTGTGCTTGCCTCAATTTCTTTGTAAACAAGTATAATGTTCCTAACTAACTACCTTCTCCCTATTATATCGCTCCAATATTTGTGTTGTCCAGTTATAACTGGCATTTGTAGCTATTTTGTAATACTTCATGTATTAGGTCGACAATGCAGGAATAATAAATTATTAACACCATGTTTGTTGTCCATTTATAACTGACACACGCAGCCATAATGTAATCTTTCATACTTCAGGTAAACCATCTAGTAATAATACATTGTTAACAACAATGTTATCTTGTCCAGTTTATAAGTGACACTAGCAGCCCTAATGTAATGTTTTATACATCAGGTAAACAATCTAGGAATAATACATTGTTAACAACAATGTTGTTTTGTCCAATTTATAAGTGACACTAGCAGCCCTAATTTAATGTTTTATACATCACGTAAACAATGTAGGAATAATACATTGTTAACAACAATGTTGTGTTGTCCATTTACAACTGACACTAGCAGCCATGATGCAATGTTTTATACATTGGGAAAACCATGTAGGAATAATACATCGTTAACAACAATGTTGTGTTGTCCAGTTTATAAGTGACACGTTGCGATGTTTGATAACTAGTTATTAGACTGTAAGATGGGTTAGAAACTGTTCTATTAAGTGACACAGTTGTCTGTTCTAATACGTGATACAGTTGACCCCTGTTGTGAAAAAGGATTTATATGGTTTGACCCTCACTCATAATGAAGACTGTTATTAATTGCAATTTTTATTGATGCTTTACTGTTTTTTGTAGAAGTAATTAAATAACGATATAAACTTTGTTAACTGTTTCATTAAAACTACATTTTGTAGGCAACATACTTTGTATAGTGTGTTTTGTTTTTATTGACATAAGTTTACACACTTACAACACAAAAATCAAGGGTTCGATTTCCGTCAGTAGACCAGTAGATAGCGCGATGTGACTTTGTTCTGAAAGAAACAAACAACCAGACATGAGTTTTATGCGATCTAAACTATTCTTAAATTTGTTATTTTATTCCTAGTGAACACTGAACCATTTGAACTAACAGCACGACTACGTCACCTGGTGTTCATAAAATAGTTTATTGATCGTTTGTCAGACAACGTATTGATTTTCACGTTTTGGTCGTGGAGTATTTTTTTTCATAGTCGTGATCTCTTCGTTTTAAAAAAAATTGGAAGTTTTGTGGCTCAAAACCTACCTTTAATATTCATGAAATATGAAATAATTATTAGTTTAATTTCCATGAAAATTACCTAAACAATTTCCTTCTAACTCTCCAAAAGCTTTCTTTTTAGTCCGCGTCGTTATCATATTAAACAGTAGTCACACGTATATGACGGAAGCATCACCGCCCACAGGTAATCAATATGAACTACTCATGTTATAGAAGATTTCCCTTGTGTGGTGTAATGCTATATATATGTATTTACTTCAAAGTAACAAACTCTATTCTATTTTTATCTACTGCTAGGCGCCAGTTCTGTTGCACTCTCCAACAATTTTGGAGTAACTTTTTAATAAATCGTGAAAAAAAACACCTTAAAGGTTTTATAGCAATTGTTGCATAATTATACTGTTAACAGTACTGTAAAGTTGTTACTTTTTAACCACCAATGGGCCAAAAAATGAAATGTGAGGTGTTTTCATTATGTATACCACAAGAATTGAGCACTTTTACTTGTTTGTTTAAGTAGTAACATGTAACTTCTTACATTACGAAGTTTTCTTTAAAGCAAGTTGAACAAAATAATGTTATTAAAACGTTCACCTTGAAGACACACACACAGTTACTTCGTTGACGGATTTTAATTATAAATTTACTACAAAAACAAACAGATTAGTATATCATCTTTAATATGAGGTTGTTAAATTGGTTTGGTTTGAAATTCGCGAAAAGCTACACGAGAGCTATCTGCGCTAACCGTCCCTAATTTAGCAGTGTAAGACTAGAAGGATGGTAGCAATTTGTCACCACTCACCGCCAACTCTTGGCATACTCTTTTATCAAAGAATAGTGGGATTGACAGTCACATCATTATAATGCACCTACGGCTGAAAGGGCGGACATGTTTGATGTGACTGGGATTCGAACTCATGAACCTGATCATCTGGCCATTCCGGATCTGGTTGTTCAAAATCCGAAAGTTTGAGTTGCTAATTATTTAAAGAAAACTGGTGACTTTCGGCAGTGTTGTCGACATTTAAGGAATAATTTTTATGGACCTGAAGGACTCGATACGGACCTGAAAACCTTGTGACAAACAAACACAAGGATTGATGTATCCACAGAAAAACCTTCCTCAAAAGTGAAACTGTTGTTTCCGAATTTAAAAAAAACATTGTTAGTAACTGTATTTTACCTTTAAGAAATTAACTTAACTTGCTTTCCAAAAACGAGTAAGATCATCAAGTAATTTATCATTTGTACATGTTCTTGCAATGAGCGTGCTGGGCTGGGGGCCGGTAAATTGAAGGTTCGTTTCGAGGTACCAGTGAAAATGTTCCAAACTTTCAGATGTTAGTGTGCTGCAAGAATACCAGACAAAGGCGTTATTCTGTTCAAAGTCAGACAATCCCTGGTGGCGGCGGGTGCTGCTAACTGACTGCCTAAATTTATCCCGACATGCTAAAAATTATGAGTTGCTGTACCCGAGCACTAGATGTCTCTGTACCTAGATTCTTAGCCTACATGTACATAAGATGCGTTTGAGCTACAAACACGATTTTAGATAATTTACTTTCAAAAATCACTTTTTAACCCCATAGGAAACGTATTTAGTTAGTGTTTACGTTTCGTTTTCTAACAGTGGTTTATTTTACGTCAAAATCATCGAAGAGTTCTTAGTGTTCATATTACTTCATGTTAGTACCTCTGACTATTAAATATTTATTCAGTACAAGTCAAAAACTAAACATAGAACTGTTGTAGAAAATCTTCCTCAAACTGTTCTTAGTATGTGTTGTTGTTGCTATTAAGAAGTTAAATAAATACAAAATCATGACCTCTTGAAAATGAATCCCAATAATCCAGCCACCTGTTTCCATGCTTCCCATTTCTTTTAAGATCAGGGAAAACGGTTTGTCAGAAATCCGTAGGTGCTGATTTTGCTGACCTAATCGCTATGTCTTCGTATGGAATGGTTAGAATACTCGTTTCATTGTCCACCTACTTGAAGTATGAAACGGATGAACTGATATGTCATGGAAGCAACTCGTGTACATGTTACTAGTGTCATAGCGGCTTGAAGTATGGAAGAGGTTTTCCTGTAGATGACATTTCAAACAGTGTTGATTATATAAGTATGTCTATATACCTACATAACACGTTTTAAACAGTGTTGGTGATATAAGTGTGTTCCTATGCCTACATAACATGATATAAACAGTGTTGGTGATATAAGTGTGTTCCTATGCCTACATAACATGATGTAAACAGTGTTGGTGATATAAGTGTGTTCCTATGCCTACATAACATGATATAAACAGTGTTGGTGGTATAAGTGTGTTCCTATGCCTACATAACATGATATAAACAGTGTTGGTGGTATAAGTGTGTTCCTATGCCTACATAACATGATATAAACAGTGTTGGTGGTATAAGTGTGTTCCTATGCCTACATAACATGATGTAAACAGTGTTGGTGGTATAGGTATGTCTCTATACTTACAGAACACGATGTAATCAATAAAATACGACTGAAACATTTTTTTAGTTTTACTATTGATTCTGTAGATGTTTAGAAAATACTACGATGAACAGAATATCGTGAAATATTCACGAAGACTAGTGCTTGAAACATAAGAAGAAAACTTTAAATCACGTGTGGCGAAACTGACAATCGATCGAACCTTTCTGTAATCTTTTTCCAGGAATGTCAAGTTGTACATGATTAATTAATTTGTTAAAATCGCTGAGGACTAACGTGTTTGGTACCATTTGTCAGTATTAGTTAGCGTAGTTAATGTTGTTTTTTTTGTGTGTGAAACATTAATTACTCTAAATGTGTATTATTATCTACAGTGAAGCATTAAAAGAAGAAATCCACCATGAGATTTTCTGTTGTATACACGGTGACAAAGTATCGGTGAATCCCTTCCACAGGTACGTAGAGATGCTATCTCTAAATCGTATAAATAATCTAATGAACACATGGGTTAAGTGAAAACTCAGAGAACGAAAAAAAAACACCTTTAAATGGTAGTGGGTGTGTGATACACCTAGCATGTGCAAGAGTCGTCACTGTCAGTTTGAAAATAAAAAACACACATGATATCATCGCCTTATACCACACACTGTATCTTGTATTGATGTCACCAATTACATTACACGCTCATTTTTGCTGTCATAATTTCTCAGTTGAACAAATGATTCCCCATTCCTTGTTGTTTTCTCGTGCGATTTTTGTCCGACACAAACGGTATTACTGCATTAGAATTACAGCAGGAAATACGCGCTTATATCCCAATTTTAGAGAGATATCTCAAGATGTGAGACACGTGGTCTTCCCTTATGATCATGTAAGTGACCTTTAAAGTCTTTATAAGTTCATTCTTGGTAAAACTTATTAATATTACTCTGTGGTGAGAATCACACAGTATAACTCTATTTATGTGTTTCTGAGAATCACACGTTATTGCTCTATTTATGTGTTTCTGAGAATCACACTATTACTCTGTTGTCATATGTTTCTGAGAATCACACGCTATTACTCTGTTGTCACTTGTTTCTGAGAATCACACCATTTCTCTGTTGTCATGCGTTTCTGACTATCACACACTATTACTCTGTTGCCATTTTTTTTAGAATCACACACTTACTTTGTTGCCATTTGTTTCTGAGAATCACACACTATTACTCTGTTGTCATTTGTTTCTGAGAATCACACACTATTACTCTGTTGTCATGTGTTTCTGAGAATCACACACAATTACTCTGGTGTCATGTGTTTCTTAAAATCACACACTATTTCTCTGTTGTCATGCGTTTCTGACTATCACTCACTATTACTCTGTTGCCATTTTTTTTTTAGAATCACACACTATTACTCTGTCGTCATATGTTTTTGAGAATCACACTATTACTCTGATTTCATTTGTTTCTGAGCATCACACACTATTACTCTGTTTTCATTTGTTTCTGAAAATCACACACTATTACTCTGGTGTCACGTGTTTCTGAGAATGACACACTATTACTCTGTTTTCATTTGTTTCTGAAAATCACACGCTATTACTTTGTTGCCATTTGTTTCTGAGAATCACACTTTTTCTCTATTGTCATTTGTTTCTAGAATCACACACTATTACTTTGTTGCCATTTGTTTTGAGAATCATACACTATTTCTCTGTTGTCATGCGTTTCTGAAAATCACACACTATTACTCTGTTGTCATATGTTTCTGAGAATCACACACTATTACTCTGTTGTCATGCGTTTCTGAGAATCACACACTATTACTCTGTTGCCATTTGTTTCTGAGAATCACACACTATTATTCTGTTGTCATGCGTTTCTGAAAATCACACACTATTATTCTGTTGTCATTTGTTTCTAAGAATCACACATTATTACTGTGTTGCCATTTGTTTCTGAGAATTACACGCTATTACTCTGTTGTCACTTGTTTCTGAGAATCACACTATTTCTCTGTTGTCATATGTTTCTGAGAATCACACTATTACTCTGTTGTCATGCGTTTCTGAAAATCACACACTATTACTCTGTTGTCATGTGTGTCTGAGAATCACACACTATTACTCTGTTGCCATTTGTTTCTGAGAATCACACACTATTATTCTGTTGTCATGCGTTTCTGAGAATCACACACTACTACTCTGTTGTCATATGTTTCTGAGAATCACACACTATTACTTTGTTGTCATGCGTTTCTGAGAATTACACGCTATTACTCTGTTGTCACTTATTTCTGAGAATCACACTATTTCTCTGTTCTCATATGTTTCTGAGAATCACACTATTACTCTGTTGTCATGCGTTTCTGAAAATCACACACTATTACTCTGGTGTCATGTGTTTCTGAGAATCACACACTATTACTCTGGTGTCATGTGTTTCTGAGAATCACACACTATTACTCTGTTGCCATTTGTTTCTGAGAATCACACACTATTACTCTGTTGTCATTTGTTTCTGAGAATCACATACTATTTCTCTGTTGTCATGCGTTTCTGACTATCACACACTATTACTCTGTTGCCATTTTTTTTAGAATCACACACTATTACTCTGTCGTCATATGTTTTTGAGAATCACACTATTACTCTGATTTCATTTGTTTCTGAGCATCACACACTATTACTCTGTTTTCATTTGTTTCTGAAAATCAAACACTATTACTCTGGTGTCATGTGTTTCTGAGAATGACACACTATTACTCTGTTTTCATTTGTTTCTGAAAATCACACGCTATTACTTTGTTGCCATTTGTTTCTGAGAATCACACACTATTACTTTGTTGCCATTTGTTTTGAGAATCATACACTATTTCTCTGTTGTCATGCGTTTCTGAAAATCACACACTATTACTCTGTTGTCATATGTTTCTGAGAATCACACACTATTACTCTGTTGTCATGCGTTTCTGAGAATCACACACTATTACTCTGTTGCCATTTGTTTCTGAGAATCACAAACTATCATTCTGTTGTCATGCGTTTCTGAAAATCACACACTACTACTCTGTTGTCATATGTTTCTGAGAATCACACACTATTACTTTGTTGTCATGTGTTTCTGAGAATTACACGCTATTACTCTGTTGTCACTTGTTTCTGAGAATCACACTATTTCTCTGTTGTCATATGTTTCTGAGAATCACACTATTACTCTGTTGTCATGCGTTTCTGAAAATCACACACTATTACTCTGGTGTCATGTGTTTCTGAGAATCACACACTATTACTCTGTTGCCATTTGTTTTTGAGAATCACACGCTATTACTCTGTTGTCACTTGTGTCTGAGAATCACACTATTTCTCTGTTGTCATGCGTTTCTGAGAATCACACACTATTACTCTGTTGTCATGTGTTTTTGAAAATCACACACTATTACTCTGTTGTCATTTGTTTCTAAGAATCACACATTATTACTGTGTTGCCATTTGTTTCTGATAATCACACACTATTTCTCTGTTGTCATGTGTTTCTGAGAATCACACACTATTACTCTGTTGTCATGTGTTTCTGAGAATCACACACTATTACTTTGTTGTCATGCGTTTTTGAGAATCACACACTATTATTCTCTTGTTATGCATTTCTAAGAATCATACACGTGAGGAACGTATTATATTCTTTCTGTTTTTATATCAAAGTTTACTAATAAGTTAGAACTCATTTGGCATTTCATAGATTGCTTCTTTTGTTTTACTCAATAAAGAAGGAAACACATACCCATTGGAGTAATTTGTTGTATGAAAAGAGCCTCTAGAGCACATATAAATAAATTCCAGGAAATTAGAAGACAATATTTGTACAATCATATCATTATGTTGCAGAGTGTATTAGACTATTTTGTATGAAACTAAGGAAGGCAACACAGCCAAGAGAAAGAAAACAACCACGTGAAAGTAAATCGATATATTTAATTTCTTTATAACGGAATAGTTTTTTGTTTTGAATTTCGGGCAATGTTACACGAGAGTTACCTGCGCTATCCGATCCTAATTTAGCAGTGTAAGACTAGAGGGAAGGCAGCTAGTCATCACCACCCACCGCCAACTCTTGGGCTACTCTTTTACCAACGAATAGTGAGATTGACCCCCATATTACAACGCCTCCACGGTTGAAAGGGCGAGTATGTTTGGTGCGACTGGGATTCGAACCCGCGACCCTCAGTTTACAAGTCGAAAACCTTAACCCACCTGGCCATGCCGGGCCCTTTATAACGGAGGCCGATAAATTTTATATTTGGCACATGCGGGGATAACACAATGACATCATCAATGTATTTTAATCCCCTTATATTTCATACATGATTTTGTTTATCTGTTAAGTTCGACCATATTTTGGCTCGGTATGGCCAGGTGGGTTAAGGCATTCGACTCGTAATCTGAGGGTCGCGGGTTCGAATACCCATTGCACCAAACATGCTCTCCCGTTCAACCTTGAGGGCGTTATAAGTACGGCCAATCCTACTCTTCTTTGGTAAAAGAGTAGCCCAAGAGTTGGCGGTGGGTTGTGATGACTAGCTGCCTTTCCTTTAATCTTACACTGCTAAATTAGAGACAACTAACGCAGATAGCTCTCGTGCAGCTTTGCGCGAAATTCAAAAACAAACAAACTATAGGTAGAATTTCAGGAACGTTTCGAAAGACATTAATTCGAATACAAGTAGTTGTAGAACGTCAATCACAGTACGTGATTGGATATCCTCACCGGTAGTTTTCAATTGAAAACACGCCTTCTACTCCAAAAGAGCAATTACATTGTACATCAATCGAACAAAGTTGTTGTTTTTAACTCATTTTAGTGAATAAAGTGTCAGATTTCTACTCAGAAGTTTCACACCATAAAGTTTCATGTGTCAGAACCTTCGTAATGAACTAAGAAACTAATATGGTGAACAAGTAAGTATTATTTTGTTCTGTTTAAAGCTTTCAAAGTGAGATTTTGATACTTAGGCTTAACTAAAGACATTCAAAATTACTAATAATATAAAGAACGAGATTATGATTTATGTTTAACTAACCCTTACAGTTGTTTCTGTTAATTAACACTAACGCCTATCAAATACATGTGAAAAGTAAAATACAACTAATACTAATATAAGTATTTGTGATACTTAAGGAACGTCTAATAACAGTGTAACTTACTTCTGATAAGTGAAGTACGGTTAATTCCAGTGTAAGTTACTTCTTATAAGTAAAGTACAGCTAATACCAGTCTAGGCTACTTACGATAAGTTTGTTTGTTGTTGTTTTTAATTTCGTGCAAAGCTATTCGAGGGATATGTGCACTAGCCGTCCCGAATTTAGCAGTGTAAGACTAGAAGGAAGGCAGCTAGTCATCACCACCCACCGCCAACTCTTGGGCTACTCTTTTACCAACGAATAGTGGGATTAATCGTAACATTACGGCTGAAAGGGCGAGCATGTTTGGTGCTAGCAGAATGCGAACCCGCGACCCTCAGATTACGAGTCGCACGCTTCAACACACTTAATAGGAATTTCTATTTTCTCACAATCTTTGCTGTTTTATTCATCTTTAAAATTTCTCACACTGTTACCACCTTGCGATTCTATTATATATTTTAAATCAGTTTCATCACTTTTTGTAAAAACATTCTTGTCTTTGTTCACAAAACTTTCCCTGTTCACAGAATTATCTGCATCAATCTTCTCAATCGGATTTCACTGGAATCGTCATAACAAATACTCTTAAAAAAAAAGAGTACTTCGTTCCTTTTTTAAAAAATGAGGACATTAAATAAATTTTCCCTAGATTTTAAAATTAGGGAGTATAGGAATTTATTTTTCGTGAGAATTATGTAAAGAGTAAAATTTTGCACTTAAAAGACAAATATATTTCTACAAATCATGAATCTAATTTAACTGCAAAAATAATGAGTGCAGAAAAAGGAAAATAATATATTTAACCAATACTTACTGTAGCAAAATCTCCGATAATTTATTAATATTTAAACAAATTTTAATTGAACAAGAATTTATTAATATTTAAACAAATTTTAATTGAACAAAAATTTATTAATATTTAAACAAATTTTCATTAAATAAGAATTTATTAATATTTGAAGGAAGTATCAATTGAATAAGTAATTAATATTTAATTAAAAACATTTTCCGCCTTACGCACATTCGACCCACATGGCCTGGTTAGTTAAGATGTTCAACTCCTAATCTGCGGGGTGTGGGTTCGAATCCCCATCGCACTTAATCTTGGGAGGATATGGTTAGAGAATACTTACACGTTACTAGATATAGGTTACAGATAACGAAAGTTGTTTTTCAGTAGTGTTGAGTCTGCTCTATAAATAAACTTTACTTCCAATCTGTTGGTCACGAGGTGTAAAGAACGATAGTTAAAAGTGTGAAATATTGCTGATTGGGTACTAGAAATGATCTGTAAATAGTTGTTTATAACAATAGGTCTGTTTTTGTTTCCAGAACTGGTGACCTTCGTACCAAAACGATCGTTTTATTATCATTTCTTGTACTGTTTCACACTAAACAGTGTTGCTGCTTTGAACGCGCAGGTAAGAGTAGATGTATTCGGTAATTATTAAATATTGTAACGGACTTTATTAATAACTTTTCTGGACGCGCGACACTGAATAATCAATAGTAAATAACTACCTTTCATTAAACTCATGATAAAAGTGGATCACCAAACACAACTTTAAACTAAACAACTGACAAATGTTAACTATCTCTGTTCCTTTCCAATGGTGAGCTCAGTTTTTATGTAAAACTGACACAAACAAGTTGGGTCATAGAGTTTCGTCTAATTCTGAATTAATTAATTCTGACTTTTATTCACAAGACGCTTGAAACAGCGACAAGGATCATGACACTTCAGTTTTTTGTCAGTATTTTTGTCTACTGTGTTTGCAATGTTTTAATTTTTTGTAACAGTTTTAATGATAAGGTAACAACTAGGCAACAGCGAACTTGGCGACAGTAAATAATTTCAAAAGACAGTTCGTCTGTTGGACAAGTTTTTGAAATACAACTAGTCGAAAAATCAACTTGTCAACAATTATGTCATGAGATGGATTTGTTATTATATTTACATTTAGAGAGAGGAATACACGCATGTTTACATGTACAGGAATCAGGTTTACAACATATATTAATAAATTGTTGCATTTTGAACGGGTGTATTATAGCAAAATCTAAAATTGACGCAAAAATGATTTATACAATAAAAAAGATACAGTCTTACTAAAAAGACCTATTTATTTTACTTCGATAGCCATAAGCGCTCACCTAACTTGTTATTTACAATGCTACCGGCATATTCGAAATATTGGTATGTCGACAAATCTGTCGGCAAGTGATGACATTGTCAATAAATGGGTTGTCACCAAACTGTCTGTCGACCAGTTGATCCTGAAGAGTGTTAATACATACTGGAAAATCCATTCTATTCTGTAGTTTAATAGAATTATAATTTATTAGGCAGAATGTTTCGTTTGATCAAATAAGGCACTTAGGATAACAACACATAGAATCAGTATGTTAGTGAATAACACATAGCATCAGTATGTTAGTGAGTAGCACATAAAAACGGTGAGTTAATGGATAGCACATAGAATCAGTAAACTAATGATAACACACATAATCAATAAGTTACGGGTAAACAAATAGAAACAGTGAGTCAGTGGGTAGCACATAGAATCAGTAAATTGGTGGATAGCACAAAAAAATCGGTAAAGCAGAGAAAGAAATGTTGAAACCCCAAACGTGGGGTGGAAACTTAAAATCATCAAATCAGTAGAGGTAATACAGAAACACTAAATGTGGGGAGATCACACAGAATTACAAAGATAACATTATGTTTTGCACATTTTGAAAATACATTAGAAACTGAATATTTCCAGTTTGACCTGTGATGTAGTAATGGTTCTCTGTGTTAACTACAAGTTTAAAGTTTAGATTTTTGAATTTGGAATGCTAGAATGAAAATTATTATATGTACATGTTTCTATATAATGTTGCAGCAATGATATTTCTATAAAAATTTATATTTATTAAATGTTAACTCTTTAAGATTATTGGACTCATTGTTATCTTCATTCTATGCTTCCTTGAAGCCAGATACGTATGTGAGAAAGGAAAGCGTGTAGGTTCCATGTGCTTTCTTCACTTTTCAACCCCCATGGACTACCATAAAGCCTTCGATAAGTGTAATAGCAATGGTGGAACATTGGCCCACCCAAAACACCTGGAAACTATTGAGTTCTTGAGTAGTCTTGTAAAAACCAGGGTAGATTTGACCGTATACTGGGTACTTTCAAGCAACTCTTCAGACACAACCTGCCAGACCCTAGTCTACCCTAGCGACCTCTCTCGGACTTCTAGCAGTCCATGTAACACACCTTATCCTTATATGTGCACCATACCAGGTATGTTACCTTTAGAGATACTAATTGAAAGTAAGTGATGATACTAGATATTAGTAAAGGAGCTTATTAACCTAAGTTAAGATACAAACATGCTTTTATGATTATCAGTATATTATATGAAAATATAAAAATCGTATAACTGTTACTGATAGTTGAGACAACGAAGTTTTGTACTGTTTATATTCTCTCTCGTAGTATTTAAGTGTACATTATTCATCAATAAACAGAAAACTTAATATTTTAAAATCAGTTTAGAGAAGATGACGCAATTTTTATCATCATGATGACCTTCGAGACTTCTAGTAGTTTTTCACACTGGTCAAGTGAACAAGTTCCTCGTGGTTATACATTGCTAGTACATAAAACAGTTTCCTTCACTTTACACAAATGCGATGTCTCTCAATCGTTTTTCATTATTTGTTTATTTTACTTGTAATGATTTACCAGACAGATGCTTGAAGATCATTATTGTTATACATGTGAAAGATGAAAGCTTTTGTCTGAGTTCAAATTCTTTTGATAGTTTCATGGTAGATATGAAGTAGAACAGAGACTTTACTATTCAATTTATGTTTTATAACATATGTGTGTGTGAACATATACTCTTAAGTATCAGTATTAGAACCTTCTCGACAAAAGTATACTTAGTTACGATATTTGTAAGTGGAAATAAACATTAAAGTGCATGAAGAATGTTTGTTAAAGTTTCAAAATTTATTGTAAATCATGTTGTATAAACTGAGTTATCCTTCATCTGGTTCTTTCACACTAATAGTGTTAAAAACTCTTTCAAAGGAGTAGTGTATTCTAGCACTAAATGATGAGATATAGGCCTCAAATATATTGTGAGTGAAATATTTTGTTTGTTTATTATTAATCAGAGTTACACCGCAGCTATTAAAACCCTGACTTTGGCATTATAAATCTCCAGGCTTACCGCTGAGACAATGGAGGGCTAATGGAAAAATAAAGTTTGCCCATCAAAGTATTAGGCCTAGCACACATCATTTAAACCCATTCTATTCTTAATTATTAGGCGCAGATAACCATTGTGTAGCTTTGCGCGAAATTTAAAATGAGCAAACCTTAATTTTTAGTAAACCTAACATGCTAAGGACATTTATTCAGTTCCATGGAAGAACTCGCTTTCTAATGAGATTCATTCAGTTACTTGGTAAAACTAGCTTTATTCAGTTGCTTTAAAGAAACTACCTTTTTAAGGACATTTATTCAATTTCCTATAAAAGCTAGTTTTCTAGCAACATTAATTCATTTCCTTAACTTTTTTCGTACATAAAAATAAATGTTCATTATTCGACTTTCATTATAATGTAATTGTCTAAACGATGTTAATTTCTTGTTTCTAAAATATACTAAGTGCGTATTAAATTAAAAGAATTAATATATCACCATTACTTATGTATACGGTAATGATAATATAAATTATATTTCGTTTGCCAGAAATTTCTTCTCAACGGTAGAATATTTAGGTAATTGTTAATAATTTTTGCTCCAGTTTACAGTTTTTAATTTGAGCCAGGTTTGTAAGGTTGCAAACCAACAGGTAAAATCCGAAACCGGTTTTGGTTAAACTTTATGAACAAATATTAATATTTTCAAATTCATTTGTTGTTTCTGACCTATGAGAAACAAGTTTACGATGTTTCTTACGGTCCTAAGTCATTATTTTATAAATTACTTAACACATTTTATATAGCTGTAACTTTTACAACTTTTGTTATAGCCAAGAAGATGAGTATAATCAAGCAAAACATTACTATGAGCTTCCTTTGTTCTAGGTCGTTTAGTCACATCATAATAAAATCTAAAAGGTATCATTCATTGGTTACTTGTCCATAATCATTATTTGTTTGTGTAAATATCCCCGACGGTTATGTTATCACTTTGTTAGTCTTTCGGCTTGCCCCTGCTATTTGCGTAAGTATTCCCAAGGGTTATGGTATTACTTTGTTAGTATTTCAATTTATCCCTGATATTTATTTTACTGTTTCCAAGGGTTATGTTATCAATTTATTAGTGTTTCAGCTTGCTCTTACTATTTGTGTAAGTATCCCCAAGGGTTATGTTATTTCTTTGTTAGTATTTCAGCTTGCTCCTACTATTTGTGTAAGTATCCTCAAGGGTTATGGTACTACTTTGTTCGTGTTTCAGCTTGCCCCTTTTATTCGTGTAAGTATTTCCAAGGGTTATGGTATACTTTGAGAAGAGGAAGAGACCCTCCAACCTATGAACAGGCGAAACGGAAATGTGAGCACAATGGTGGACAGTTGGCTCTTCTGAGGAATATCACGGTATGGAGAACACTGAAAGCAATGGCAGAGGTACCCAAGTTACGGAACAGCTCCTTCACAAACATTTGGGTGGGACTAACGGACGTCAGAGAAGAAGGCATTTGGGTACACGCTGACGGTAGTCCTGTGGATAGTGTTGAGATGGAAAATATGTGGTACGAAAATGAACCAAATGGAGGTACAGTAGAAAACTGTGGGGTGATAATGACTGACTGGAACTACCAGATTGGTGACATCTCTTGTACACATACGTTCAGTTTCTTCTGCCAGTATCCGCCTATCATAACTCCCTCTGGTGAGGTTCTTTGTTTTCTTATTTAGTAGTTTAATGTAAAGTTTCTTGAAAGGATCTTACTGATCACATATATATATAAATGTTTCATTAGATATTTAAAAACCGTTTATTGTTTAAAAGTTTCTCTCTGTTCAAAACATCAAAATTATAAATAACCTTGTCTCTGTTCATAATAACAACATTCCTCATAAGTTTGTCTCTGTTTAAAATAACATTTTTTACAAGTTTTTCTGTGTTCAAAATAACAAGACTGTTTAGTACATCACAGCAACAAATAACAGCGAAGTCAAAGGTATCTACATACCTTGACCCATTTTCTACTGACATTTCACGATATATGGACGATAGCTTTCAAGATCAGATTTATTTCAGTGTATCAAAGGCGACACAAATCAGTTTGAGCTTCACTGGAGAATTAGGTCAGTGTGCGATTAAATGAGACTGCTCTGATTTCAGTTTCTTCAGTTAAATTTCTGATGAAAACAGTTATTGATCCTTAAATGTGAAAGGAAGATTGTGTGTTTTCATCATCTGTTGTTTATTTTATTAACAGTACTTGAGATGTTCTTAGCTTCATCACAATAAAATTTAGAGTTGAAAGGTTCACCTTACAAATGAATAATTACTCAAGTTACCTTGAGGTGTACTTTTAGTTTTCTCTTTCCTGTGTTTTACGTCATCCGACAGTTTTATTTATCAATATTTCTACCAGATTTTCCAGTTATATGTCTTCTGTGGTTCCACACTACTGCAAAATAGTCCAGATTTTAGAGTGAATCATATACATGGGAGTTAAGCATGTCATTGATCGCACTGCTTCTCACACAATGTAAATACACAACAGTGATTTTTACATATCTTAAATATAAAGTACATGTAATACTCCATATATTCTCCTCTGCCAACATTACCTTTGCACTTCATCACAAGTAATATATATATTTCTTCAAAAAAAGAAATCAAAATGGATATTTTTGTTATTTTAAAGAGAAATATATGTAATAGCGTTACAAGCTCAGAGTATGTGATGTTACACGTGTTAAGGCACTGATTGTCAGACCAAAATGACAATATAAGTTGTGCACTTTGAAAATGGAGAAAAATATCCGATTTTTCGCCAAATAAATTTGTTTGAGAGATCTGCATGTTCTGCAAAAGCAACATGTGCAAAATCCCTATAAAAGTGACGGGTTCTCGGTTTCCATAGCTCAGTGTTAAGCCACCGACATGCAATACGGTTACGCCAAGACTGACTGAAACACAACGCAACAACGTCATTGGTCGCCAGAAAGCAGGCGAATCTCGATCAGATATTGCCATAGCTGTGAATTTCCACCCAAACACCATCCATCACAAAGCTATGGAATCGTCACCAACAACATGGATTAACTCGTGACCGTCCACGATCTGGCAGACCTCGTGTGACCACGCCCGCACAAGATCTCTACATCCGGTTACGTCACCTTCGGGATAGGACTACCACTGCGACGTCTACTGCCTCAACCATACCAGGGCTGCGTAGGATTTCCAATCAGACCGTACGCAATCGTCGACGAGATTCTTAGGCCCCATGTGCATCCCATCATGGTGAACGTCAACGACGTTTTTCAACCTGACAACGCCCGTCCTCACACAGCCCGACTCACTACTGTCTTCTTGAGACACCACAATATCAACGTTCTTCCCTAGCCCTCCAGATCACCAGTTTTAAACCACATCGAACATTTGGGACGAGTTGGGCCGACGTCTGCAATGGCGACAACCTCAACCGCGTACTCTACTTCATCTTGCAGCAGCTATGCAGGCTGAGTGAACATTCATTCTACAGGATGTAATTCGTCATCTCATCGCTTCCATGGGCAGGAGATGCCAAGCAGTTATTGATGCTCACGAGGGCATACTCGTTATTGACGTTGAGTGACGTTAAACTTTCTCTGCCTTTTCCTCTAGTCTTACACTGATAAATTTGGGACGACTAGCGCAGATAGCCGTCGTGTAGTTTTGCGCGAAATTCAAACAAACAATAAACAAATTATATTGTTCAGTCATTGCCGTTATATTGCACATGGTTAAATTTTTGTATACCTATACTGTGTGTTGTTAAATTGTTCTGTTGTTACACTGCATATAGTTAAATAGTCCTGATTAATCGTGTTTCATCAGGTTTTCCACATCTATTAATTTTTATAGATATTTTTATTTTTTAAATTTTACGTCACCAAAATATTCTTCTTTCATATCGCTATAAAATATTATCATTTATTATCATAAAATATTCCTCTGTTAAAAATCGTCCTTATAGTACAGTTTAAATTCTGAGTGTTATTATTACCGTTAATATTATTTTAAATGTATTTTCTCATTAGGCTTACTGGACCTGCAGTGCCGGCCTGGCTACAGTTACTTCGATGGTTGGTGCTATAAAATAGTTAATGAATTACGTGCCTTTCCCGACTCCCATGCCGAATGTGAACAAGATGGTAGCTTTTTAGCCACGAAAACCCGACAGTCTTTTTTGAATGTGCCATTCTTGCAAGCAAACCTCGCAATTAAGAACACTCAAGACTCAGTTTGGGTTGGGTTATATTTTGATTCGGGTTCGAACGCTTGGAAGTACAGTACAAGAACTCTTGCTAACATTGCTTGCCTCTCGGAACCCCAAGCGGACGAAAAGCAGCATACGTGTGGATCTCTCGCGCCATCTGAAAACTCTTGTTCATTTATTGGTGAACAGTGTTTTTCGCAAAAGGGTTTCATTTGTCAGCATAAAGGTAGGGTTTGTTAGACAATGAACTGTTTGTTCTGTCAGATTCATCGACTTCCTTTACAGTGACTGGGCACGAATGTAGTCTTTTAATGTTGATAAGGCTTGAACGAAAAACAGAGTAACTTGACACAATATACAACACAGTGAAACAATATTTGTTTGAAACAGGAGTGAGTTTTGTGAAATTTTACTCGAGAGCTCTGTGTACATTTAAATCAGATAATTGTCTGCAATAATTTAAATTCTACTATGTTAAACTCGGTTTCAAACTGCAAGCACATATTTTAAAAATAATAATGTCATTCTTCTCATGATGCTATACTACCCTACCTATGTACTATTCTCTGTATAATATAAGACATGCGATAACACTGATGTATCATCTGAGTTGCCAACGAAAAAAGGCCTGGCATGGCCAAGCGCTTAAGACGTATTACTCGTAATCCGAGGGTCGCGGGTTCGCGCCCGCGTCATGCCAAACATGCTCGCACTCACAACTATAAGGGTATATAAAATAAACAAATCTTAATTTTAAAAATCGAATATTTTTAAAATACTTTTATTCTCATAATCAGGGTAAATATAAATACACAGTCGTCCAAATCAAGAAACTGTAACAGTTATCTTTATGAAAATGCAAAACATATACTACAAAAATGTTTTCGTGTGCAAGTCACGACATGCAATTAAATATACAATCACTTTAACATGCAAGTTAGATGTTGGGGTTGACGTGTAAAAAGATTTTTAGTTTTATTTATTAAAACCAGTAAAAGTGATTAAACTTAACTTTAATAAGATAATATGTGGAACTGGTTAAAGATAATAAAAACGTATAACATAAAGGTTTGAGACACGAGTTTGCGGATAGAAACTTTCCGCTAAGTTCTAGAAACTATTTTTAGATTTATCACATTCTTTATCTTTTTAAAGCTCGAATTAAGATATTTGCTAATATGAATAACTTTCTGTGCTAGAGAAAAAGAAATGCTTGTATTTATCTCTCATGTCCAGTTACTTCACTTTTAGGCTTAGAAAAATTGAAAGGTACAGGTTATTTCATGATACAGTGAAAACTCAGAACAAATACAACTGGAAATTAAAATAATGACGTGTTACTAGCTATGGAAATTTTGGAAGTTTCAGAAGAAAGTGATTTCATTGATAATTAGGATCTGACGTGATATTTCTGTTGAAATTATTTGAAACTGTTTAATTATATATAGTACTATACTGATAAATGGTAACTATAGTGTGTAATGCTATAAACTGTGGCTACTTTGTAACTAAATCTGGGCTAAATTCAGGTCATTTTTATGATTTTGTGTTGCAAATATTCTGTTTGACTTATTCGACTAAACTGAGGGAAGCAGTTGGATTTACTTCGTTACAAAATACTCAGTTTTCTTGTTTCTACGCAAGCCTGCGAAATGGATCATCTGCGTTTAAGATCAAGCCTTCAAGGTTTGATCTTAAACGCATTTAGGCTTACAGTTGTTCCACTTTAATCTTAAACTCTACAAAAATGTCATAAAAGTTATAGCGTGTTTAGTGTTCTGTAATTGTAATTTATAGAATAATAACATGTCCCCACGGCTATTGTGGCATTTATTTTGTTAGCTTCACGACATGGGTTCCGTTAATAAATAAAGTATATTTTTTTATCCAAATTACTCAGACCAGCCAATTCCTAACACGCACATGTTACATTAAGACATTAGATAAGACAGTTTGGTTTGGTTGTTGTTACGCACAAAGCCGTACAACTATTTTTTTTATCTATATATATACGCGAAACAAGAAACGTGTTACATTATAAATGGAAGAAAACCGTTAAAAGTACTCAATACAAACCCGTACGTTTAACTGAAAATAAATACTACTTGTGGAATGAAATGTTTAGCAAATTAAACTCTCTTAAATAGAATACATTTAGTTTTTCACCGTAATGTATTTAATTAGTGAAAATAAAAACACTTATAAGATTGATAAATAAATATTTGATTCGCAGAATGTTTAATGTTACTGTAGAAGCTATGGTACTGAAACCAAATTTCTCATTTGCTTCCTACTGTATATAACCAGTAAACATTCTTCATTGAAATCAGCCTTAATTCTGATGTGTTTGGCAGTTAACAGTAATTACACATAAATATCTTAGTTTCACACTGTTTATATAATTTAACGGGAGAAAAGACTGCCGTTTATTGAATTTTTATTTCCAATTAGACATTAAAATGTCTCGCTACTTATATATATATATTGTCCATAGCCCCTAGAATAACCTTTCTATTCACAATAATATCTGTAATAAACTTCAAAAAAATATTCATTTTGACACTATGGATTTCTGTATGTGGTGAGAGCACTTCCTAGAGAAGGTTCTGTACTTTCAATTTATCTTCTTTGAGATCTGGACATTCATCCATATATTTGCCATGCGTGGTGACCCGTGAAGGAGAGGAGAGAATCTTGGTGGTTGAAAGATCCAACCTAACATGTCATTTTGACCTCGAAATCCTGTAGACGGTCTTGGGGTGGCTCACCAAGGGTCATTAGACTGGTCCTGTTGGGCTAGGGTCAACCAAATACCACTTTTGAACGTTCTTATCGGATGTTGTGCACATTGTGTCTGATGTTGGCGCATGGATATAGTACTCATGAAATCCTGGCGTTACTACAGTGTCCTTGTTTGACAAATGTCATAGGGATCCCTGATGGGTGGAGTCAGTGGGCACTAAAACTTAGTCTTACTAAGAAAAAACTTAGAAAAATAAAACTAAAAAAACAACAACAACATAATATTCGAAAATGACAACGCATGGATGACTGTTACACAGTCACCATTATAGTCTGATTTTACACCTTGATTTCTGATCCTTGTTTCATTACCTGAGAAATTCTTAGGGTAAATATTTCACTTTTTTACTCAAAATGGATTAGAGGGGCTTGCTGGCTCCTCCAAGTCAGTTAGGAAGTTGGAATTGGGAGACATTTTAATAGAAACATCTTCACATCTTCACCACAACACATCATATTCTTTTTAGATTCATAGGCCACTGGGGATATGCCCATCAAAGTTACTTCCCACGCGACATTGAATTACTCAAAATGGATTAGAGGGGCTTGCTGGCTCCTCCAAGTCAGTTAGGAAGTTGGAATTGGGAGACATTTTAATAGAAACATCTTCACATCTTCACCACAACACATCATATTCTTTTTAGATTCACAGGCCACTGGGGATATGTCCATCAAAGTTACTTCCCACGCGACAATGAATTACTCAAAATAAGTTATTCTTGGGAGGGATTAAAAAAAAACATTCTCCAGTCAGAGATATTTGCTGGTTTTTCCAACCAAGGCGTTTCTGTGGTGTGCCGCATCTCCACTCATGAGGATGAAATAATAATGCCTACAAATGTTCTTATTTTGATTTTTACATCACCAAGTTTTATGGCAATATATTCCAAACCCTCTCTAACATTTTCAGTGCCAGTGGTTTGGTCATTTTTAGGCGTCTTGTCGTGGTACTTTGACATATGCTAATTCTAGTGGCAAAGACTACGACACCTATGAATGCAAATTGGAACCTCACTGAATTAGCTTTAATAATTCCTACTCCCCTCATTTTCAGTCTTGCCATAAGTGGATGGAAGAGAAAGAGGACCAACGTTAAAAACCTGTAAACAATATCTCCTACCCTAAGGCTCGGAAATTATTGTCCCCCACTCTATCTCGGATACATACGGCTGCTCTACATTATACTGTGCTTCCGGCAGAATACTTCAGTCACGAGACGAATATCTCCGCCTCCATGGTTAAAAAGAGATGACAAGTCAACATCCACTCCTATCTCTGTTCCCACAATTTATTCCAGTGGCTCCCTTGATCCACTTCCTTTGGCTCTGGCTTCTGCGTGGGTCCATTTTTCAGTTCAGCAGAATAATCATTCATTCATGCCAACTGGTCCTCTTTTACTGCTTTCTCAGAACTTGATCTTATCATCGTCTATAAGCCATCAGTAGATGACTGTGTGGCAGCTGTGAGTGACTTTATCATGCAGGACGTTGATTAATCTATTCCTAAAACCTAGACACGTTTCTTACAGTATCCTCGACTGTGATTGACTCCTGTCTGCCAATTGGCATGGAAGGCTAAAAGAACAAGCCTGGGATACCTTTCATAGGCATCCTACATTTTCAAACCACATTGCTTTTCAGTGGGCCAGTACAACATCTTGGCAGGTAATACGCTAAAGCTAGTTGGAATCTTGGATTAAGTTCACAACCAGCATCTCTTCTACCTCCAGCTCCAAAGTCATATGGGAAAAAGTTTGAAAGGCCAGTGGGCAGCATACTTCCCTTCCCCTTTTCATTTTGCTCTCCAATGGCCAAGAAGTTTCTGATGCTCAAAGAATCGCCGATACTCAGGATGAGAGTTTTTCTTGTGCATCTAGCAGTTCTGTTTTTTATCCCACCTTCTCGGTCATCAAGATTCGGACAGAGCGATTGCCTCTTTCCTTTTTGGCTGTGACTATAATCACTCCTTCAGACTGGTGGAAATCAAGCTTGTTCTCCATCGATCTGGTTGTACATCAGTCGGATCTTATAATATTCACTACGAGGTACTGCGCCACCTCTCTCTTTCTGTTCTTCTGGTTGATTTTAACTGGATCTGGCAAAAGAATGTTTTCCTGATTTTTGGTGCAAGGCTATTGCCCTCCATTTCTATAACCCTAGGAAAGATTCAAAGATTCCGTCTAACTATAGTTCAATTGTTTTAACGACCTGTCTCTTTAAGATCTTAAGAGAGGATTGTTAATGCACATCTTGTTTGGTTCTTCTCCTCTCATCTACCCAGTGTGGGTTTCGCCAACAACACTCGACTGTAGACCACCTGATTTGACTTAAGACATTGATCAGGGAAGCCCTCCTAAAGCAACATATTGTTTTTATATTCTTTGACCTTGAGAAGACTTATGATGCTTTGTGGAGGTAAAGCTTTTTGTGAAACCTCCATTTATATGGGTTACATGGCCATTTACTCATTTTCATACAGAACTTTTTAATGGACCAGCAAGTCTAAGTCCATGTAAGCTTATCACTTTCCCTTTCTTCTCTTGGAGCCCTTCAGAGCTGTGTCTTAAGTGTCTCACTTTTCAGTGTGAAAATTAATGCTATTACTGCACAACTTCCTCCTACTGTTACATGGGTTAATTTTAACGAATTCCACACCTTGCGTCAGTCGTCAAAGATGAGGTTTATTGAGTGGTAGGTTCAAACTGCCTTCAGTTGTTTGTTGAAACGGACCACAGCAAACAGTTTTACCTTTTCTTTCTCTGAAGCTGTTTGCATGCACTTTGTCTCGGTGATATTTTTCTTGCGGTTCCTGAGACAAAGTTCTTTGGGCTTATCTTTTATCATAAGCTGACCTTCATTTCACACATCAAGCAGCTATGTGTCAAGTGTACAAGAGCAATGAACTTACTCTGTGTCTTCTCTTCCACCTTTTGGGGAGTAGATTGATGTTCTGTGCTAAAGATATATCATGCCGTCATTCGATCGAAACTGGACTATGGATCTGGGTCTATGGTTATGCCAGAACCTCAGCCTTGAAGCTCTTGGACCCAATTCACTTTCTGGGACTTCAACTCTGCAGGGAGCCTTTCATACTTCTTCAGTTCAGAGTTTGTACACTGAATCTCACGAATCTACTCTTCATCTCAGCTGCTTGCAACTTTCTTTACGTCATGCTTTCTAACCTTTATCCATACCACAACATTCCTCCTGGGTTGTGTTTTCCTTCCTCAGTGAGCCATGCAATAAACGATCTTCTAATGGTTAGCCAATCCCACCATAGCTTATTACCATATCTATCTGTGACCTTTCTCTGAGTCATCTGAAGAAGACGGAGGTATTGGAAGTTCCATCTTTTATTTGCCGAAATTTTTTCGAACCATCCTTTCATTCCCATTTATATGGATGGTTCAAAATCAGGTGACTCTGTGGGCTCTTCCATGGTTTGTTGTGATTCGGTGGTTGCACACATTATCCCTTTTAGGCCATTCCTCCTGCCCTGAATCATAGATAAGCCATGCAGTACACCAATTGTACAACTGATACTGACTCGCTTCGCTCTTTACTGGCCCTGGAATCGCTTCATTTTAGTTCTCACCCTGTTTTCATCGATATTTAAAACCAACTGGCCCATTTCATTTTATCATCTACTTCTATTCAGTTCTTTTGTATACTAGGTTATGTCGGTATTCACGGAAAGAAGTTCGCTGACACTGCAGCTAAGTCTGTCTGTTCTGGTGCTATCACGACCGTGTCTGTCCCACACATGGATTTTGGTCCTGTATTCAAGGCTCAGCTCTGTGCTACTTGGCAGACTAGTTGGAGTGAGCAACATGATAACAAGCTTTATCTCTGTAAGGATCGGAAGGAGAAGATTTTCCTAACTAGTCTACATATTGGTCACAGATTTTAATTTTTCATTTTCTTTTATCTGGGTCCAGTGACACTCAAGTGGCGTTAGCTCACGTTTACTGTCATCTTATCGTTACAGCTCTGAATGACAACACTATTTTAGACATGTTTTTCCTGTGGGTTCACCCCTGATGCTGGACAGTATCATTGGTAATTGTGACACTCTCCATCTCACTTGTGTTTTTAATTTTTTAAAGGCCATTAACCTTTTATTTCACTTTGTTCACTGATTGTTTGGTGCACATAGTCTGTTCTGCGTCAATGAATACCAACAAACCAATTCTTTTCGTACAATGTAAGTAGTAGGTAAATATTTCCAGAATGACTACAGAAATCGTTTCTTTTTTTTTTATTTCAAGCCTGCCCACCACACCAAACTGGATACAAAGAATCATGTGTTCAACAGTTTTCTGATCAACTAAATCTGGAAGAGGCAGAAAACAGGTGTGAGGGGAATACTGGATCTCTAACTGTGATCAGTAATGAGAATGATAAAGAATTCATCGGTTCCATCCTCGAAACATCTAACCCATTATCTAACGTTTGGATAAGAGATGTGAATCAAGGTAATAGCTTTGAACCACAACTGCAGTGCTCAGCTATGACAGGTGGTAGTGAGTTCAGTGTTCTTCAGCTACAGTGTAACCAGACACATGGTTTTCTCTGTCAGTTTCCATCAACTGATGTTTCAGGTCAGTATTTCTAATCAAACTTACCAGACATATGATTATTTTAATCAATTTCCAACAACAGATATTAAGGCCACTGCTAATAGCCTAAATAGACACATAACTTTCACTGTCTGTTTCCGATACCAAATAAAGTAATTGTTGAAAATGTAACTTAATTAAAAAAACTGGACATTATTACAGTATTTAGATCATTTCTGGTTAAGCATAGCTTCCAGAGTACATATGATTTTCTTTTCTGTATTCTTTTCCTATGTATGTCTGTTTTTTTATAGCAAAGTCACATAAAGACATCTGCTGAGTCCACCGAGAGGAAGCAAACTCTTGATTTTTGTGTTGTAAATCTGTAGACTTGCCACTGTACTAGCGGGGGACTTCTTTTTCTGTGTAAAACTTTTTTTTTTGAAAAGGTAGAGATAACAAAAACAGAAAGACTTCGTTTAAAGGCAGTTAAAGATTCACTATGGAAAGCAACTGTTAAAGAAAAATTAAGGAGTATGAAAAGACTTATTGAACCATTTCATATTTCTCTGGATGTTTCATTTGGTATTTGAAAAGTAGAGTATAAAAACACATTCACAGAAACACAGTTATTAAGTTAGCTGTGTAAAATACAAATTAAAAACCACTACCTCCACCTATGTCATCTATAATATAGAGAACTACAGGGTGTTTGGAAAGTCACTATGCACTTACATATTCATTAACAGACATGTTTAAATATATAATACAGGAGGTAAATATGAATGACAGTTATAAACGATGTTGAAAGTGACACCTGTTGGCATCACTTTAGGCTTGGATTCTTCTTATTTTGTTTCTAAACACAGCTATCAGTTGCTGGCTTGAAATAGACTGAATGAATGCTGTTTTCGCTCCTTTAAAAACTGCACAGTGACTTTCCGAACACCCTGTTATAACACAGTACCACAACCTAACATCATGTATAATACAGAGAACTGATAAAACATCACCACAACCGACTAAGGTTTGTTGTAAATAGAATTGATAAAGCATCACACCAATAAATGGAACCACGTTAACCTAAATTGTTCTAATTCATAGTGATTAATTATAATTGTATAACTAACACACAATTTATCCCACTGTAGCAGTATGTGGTTATTATATATTATTAACATTCATTTACACCTGACTGTGTCACTCATCCAGAAGGTTTCAGCGTGTTTAAACAACTTATATAACTGACGTTTTGCTTTAATGTGAAAAGGTTCTGGGTAATCACCTCTTCCTCTTATATTCACATTTAAAAGTTAAAATCAGCTCTGATGATTTCTCAAATAAGTATTTGATAACATTTCTTTCATTTTGATTGACCGCTGAACACTGCGAGATCCACCTGGGGCTCAAGATTGTATTTATTTCTATTACATACATTTAATTTGCTTCCAAAATTAATTCCATTTAACACTAAATACATTTCACTTTCTTTTCAATAATTGCAGCGAAACGGGAATTCTTGGACTTCATTACTCAACTGCACAATGTACAAGGTAAGCTTGGAATATTGTATTTAAAAATAGGAACATGGAAGTATTATTAAACCTACTTTAAAATAAATTATCATTAAATTACTTAAAGTCTTTAAAATGCACTTAAAACATATAAAGGGTGTCAGTGTAAGATAATTTTTATGTTATTGTGTAAAACTTAGCACAGCACAGAAAGTTCACGCTGTTGTTTCTTTATGTGTAAAATCAACACAGCACAGAAAGTTCACGTAGTTGTTTGTTGATCTGTAAAATTTAACACACAACAGAAAGTTCACGTTGTTCTTTGCTGATGTGTAAATATTAACACAGCACAGAAATTTCACGTTGTTCTTTGTTGATGTATAAAAATTAACACAACACAGAAAGTTCATGTTCTTCCTTTTCGATGCGCAAAAATTAACACAGCACAGAAAATTCACGTTGTTCTTTGTTGATGTATAAAAATTAACACAACACAGAAAGTTCATGTTCTTCCTTTTCGATGCGCAAAAATTAACACAGCACAGAAAATTCACGTTGTTCTTTCTTGATGTTTAAAATTCAACACAGCATAGAGTATTCACGTTGTTTGTTGATGTGTAAATATTAACACAGTAAGAAAGTTCACGTTATTGTTTGTCGATGTGTAAAAATTAACACAGCATAAAAAGTTCACCTTGTTGTTTGTTGATGTGTAAAAATTAAAACAACACAAAGTTTACGGTTTTTTGGTGTGTAAAAATTAACACAGCACATAAAGTTCACGTTGTTCTTTGTTGAAGTGTAAAACTTAACACAGCACAGAAAGTCTACATTGTACTTTGTTAAGTGAGAAGATAAGCCTTTTATGTGATTAAATAACTTTACTGTTTAATTATTATTGTTCTCACATAAAATAAAAGTTGTTTCTTGTTTACTGAACTTCTTCCTTGTGTTGTTACGTTGCTCTAGTAATGAATGTCGTGAAAAGAGTTTGCTGATTAAGTTGTATTTTTCAGTTCAATTATATAATTTACCTATGGCCAAGTACACCTGCATATCACTTCAATATATAATAGAAAAGTATGTGAACAATATTTCTTTGTAATTATATTTACTAAGTCAGTAGATCATGATAGCATACAAAGGTAAGTGTTTTTCAATTTTACCTTTGACAAAAGGTTCACCACTAGTCCTTTTAAGAAGAGTTAAACCTCATGCATATCGCACCCCTCCCTATAACTATCACCCACCACACAGGTGATGAGTATCCATCTACTTTCTTTATTAATTATTCTTTTCACTTGAATTTCTGTCACTCTAATATGTTTCAATATAGGTAATGAGTGAACAGAGCTGCTGAACTACTGTTGACGAGAAACCCACCTATAATACAAATGTATTTCAGAACTGCTGGTAGGGGTGTTAACATCTTTATTGATAAGCGGAGAACAACGTTTCGACCTTCCTTGGTCATCTTCAGGTTAAGAGAGAGCGTTTTAACCGTCAGTGGTCAGATTCAAACCTAGGAAGGGTTAAAAGTTGTTCTCTGCTTATCATTAAAAGGGATGCTGAATGTCCCAATTTTAAGAAGTCGTTAAACACAGAGAGATCAATGACTGTGAGGTGTTGTCTATTATTTTAAAAGTATCTTGCTGACAAATCTTACTTCTATGATTTGGTGTCATGTAGTATACCAGAAGTGCCTGAAAAACTGTTTGATGGTTTGTTATGCATCTATACTTGGCATTTTGTTTGATTGAGTGTGGATACATGTGATATTCTAAAACAAGATGGTGGTTTATTTGAGTGTATAGGGATACAGGTGATATCCTAAAACCAGATGGTGGTGTTTAGCTTTTAAAGACAAGTATCTCATTAATAATGACTCAGTGTTTAGCTGTTACAGAGCAGAAACTGATAGAAAATGACAACGTTTACCCTTTAAAAATCAGTAACTGATCAATAATGACTAAGTGCACAGCTCTTAAACACGAGTAACTAATCGATAATGACTCAGAATTTAGCTCTTAAAGACTAGTAAATTAACAATAATGACTCAGTTTAGCTCTTAAAATCTAGTAACTGATGAATAATGACTCAGTGTTTAGCTGTTAAAAACTAGTAACTAATGAATAACGATTCAGTGGTTAGCTTTTAAAGACTACTAACCAATCAATAATGACTCTGTGTTTAGCTCTTAAAGACTAGTAACAGATGAATACTGACTTAAGTGTTTAGCTCTTAAAGGCCAGTAACTCATTAATAATGATTCAGTGTTTAGCTGTTAAAGACCAGAAACTGATCTAAAATGACAACAATGCTTACCCTTTAAAGATCAGTAACTAATCAATAATGACTAGGTGTATAGCTCTTAAAAACCAGTAACTGATCAATAATGACTCAATGTTTAGCTCTTAAAGACGAGTTACTTATAAATAATAACTCTGTGTTAGCTATTAAAATCTAGTGACTGATAAATAATGACTGTGTTTAACTCTTAAAGACTGGTAAATTATCAATAATGACTCAGTTTAGCTCTTAGAAACTAGTACCAGAATATTATAAATCAAGTGTTTAGCTCTTTAAGACTCCTAACTGATTAATAATAACTCAGTATTAAGCTATTAAAGACTAGTAAATCATCAGTAATGACTCATTTTAGCTCTTGAAATCTAATAATTGACTAATAATAACTCAGTGTTTACCTCTTAAAGACCAGTAACTGATCGATAATGACTCAGTGTTTAGCTCATAAAGGCAAGTAACTGGTGAATAATGAAGCAGTGTTTAGCTCATAAAGGCAAGTAACTGGTGAATAATGACGCAGTGTTTAGCACTTAAGGACGAGTATCTGATCAGTATTGCAGTCCACATACAAAGTTGTTTTGTCCATTAGTACTTTCAAATAATGAATAAATGATGTAATCCACATACTTAGGTTGTTAAGAACTATATAAATAAACTGCAAGCAAAATATTGACCCAAGAAAATATTGTATTTTGGTGATATAAATTAGTATCCATATGGTAATGTAGCTATATATTACTACACACCACTGTATATTATTATATACTGCTTATTACTCTATATTACTTATTACTACACACCACTGTATATTATTATATACTGCTTATTACTCTATATTACTTATTACTACACATTACTGTATATTATTATATATTACTCATCACTATACATTACTGAAAATTACTATATATAACTTACTACTATATATTACTGTATATTATTATATATTACTTATTACTGTATACTACTGGTTACCATATATTAACTTCTTACTATATACTACAGTATGTTACTTATTACTATAAATTACTGTATATTACTTATTACTATCACTTCCTCTTCTCTAACAAAAGTATTTATATTCCACCAGGTTACCTTATTATCTTTACTTTTGATGTTCTGAAATTTAATGCAATTAAATTCATCTGGAAATAATTCTCATATCTAATATCTAACTAGAGGTGCGTACCATTTGTGAACTAAATCAATACAAGACAGTACTAACACCAAACTAGGTGTGTACCATTTGTGAACTAAATCAATACACGGCAGTACTAATATCTAACTTGAGTTGTGTATCATTTGTAAACTAAATCAATACAAGGCAGTACTAATATCTAACTAGAGGTGTGTACCATTTGTGAACTAAATCAATACAAGGCAGTACTAACACCAAACTAGGTGTGTACCATTTGTGAACTAAATCAAGACACGGCAGTACTAATATCTAACTTGAGTTGTGTACCATTTATGAACTAAATCAATACAAGGCAGTACTAATATCTAACTTGAGTTGTGTACCATTTGTAAACTAAATCAATACAAGGCAGTACTAATATCTAACTAGAGTTGTGTACCATTTGTGAACTAAATCAATACAAGGCAGTACTAATATCTAACTTGAGTTGTGTACCATTTGTGAACTAAATCAATACAAGGCAGTACTAACACCAAACTAGGTGTGTACCATTTGTGAACTAAATCAATACAAGGCAGTACTAATATCTAACTTGAGTTGTGTACCATTTGTAAACTAAATCAATACAAGGCAGTACTAATATCTAACTTGAGTTGTGTACCATTTGTAAACTAAATCAATACAAGGCAGTACTAATATCTAACTAGAGGTGTGTACCATTTGTGAACTAAATCAATACAAGGCAGTACTAATATCTAACTTGAGTTGTGTACCATTTGTGAACTAAATCAATACAATGCAGTACTAATATCTAACTTGAGTTGTGTACCATTTGTAAACTAAATCAATACAAGGCAGTACTAATATCTAACTTGAGTTGTGTACCATTTGTAAACTAAATCAATACAAGGCAGTACTAATATCTAACTAGAGGTGTGTACCATTTGTAAACTAAATCAATACAAGGCAGTACTAACACCAAACTAGGTGTGTACCATTTGTGAACTAAATCAATACAAGGCAGTACTAATATCTAACTTGAGTTGTGTACCATTTGTAAACTAAATCAATACAAGGCAGTACTAATATCTAACTAGAGTTGTGTACCATTTGTGAACTAAATCAATACAAGGCAGTACTAATATCTAACTTGAGTTGTGTACCATTTGTAAACTAAATCAATACACGGCAGTACTAATATCTAACTTGAGTTGTGTATCATTTGTAAACTAAATCAATACAAGGCAGTACTAATATCTAACTAGAGGTGTGTACCATTTGTAAACTAAATCAATACAAGGCAGTACTAACACCAAACTAGGTGTGTACCATTTGTGAACTAAATCAATACAAGGCAGTACTAATATCTAACTTGAGTTGTGTACCATTTGTGAACTAAATCAATACAAGGCAGTACTAATATCTAACTTGAGTTGAGCACCATTTGTGAACTAAATCAATACAAGGCAGTACTAATATCTAACTTGAGTTGAGCACCATTTGTGAACTAAATCAATACAAGGCAGTACTAATATCTAACTTGAGTTGTGTACCATTTGTAAACTAAATCAATACAAGGCAGTACTAATATCTAACTAGAGGTGTGTACCATTTGTAAACTAAATCAATACAAGGCAGTACTAACACCAAACTAGGTGTGTACCATTTGTAAACTAAATCAATACAAGGCAGTACTAATATCTAACTTGAGTTGTGTACCATTTGTAAACTAAATCAATACAAGGCAGTACTAACACCAAACTAGGTGTGTACCATTTGTAAACTAAATCAATACAAGACCGTACTAACACCAAACTAGGTGTGTACCATTTGTGAACTAAATCAATACAAGACCGTACTAACACCAAACTAGGTGTGTACCATTTGTGAACTAAATCAATACAAGGCAGTACTAATATCTAACTTGAGTTGTGTACCATTTGTAAACTAAATCAATACAAGACCGTACTAACACCAAACTAGGTGTGTACCATTTGTGAACTAAATCAATACAAGGCAGTACTAATATCTAACTTGAGTTGTGTACCATTTGTGAACTAAATCAATACAAGGCAGTACTAATATCTAACTTGAGTTGTGTACCATTTGTGAACTAAATCAATACAAGGCAGTACTAATATCTAACTTGAGTTGTGTACCATTTGTGAACTAAATCAATACAAGGCAGTACTAATATCTAACTTGAGTTGTGTACCATTTGTAAACTAAATCAATACAAGGCAGTACTAACACCAAACTAGGTGTGTACCATTTGTGAACTAAATCAATACAAGGCAGTACTAACACCAAACTAGGTGTGTACCATTTGTAAACTAAATCAATACAAGACCGTACTAACACCAAACTAGGTGTGTACCATTTGTGAACTAAATCAATACACGGCAGTACTAATATCTAACTTGAGTTGTGTACCATTTGTAAACTAAATCAATACAAGACCGTACTAACACCAAACTAGGTGTGTACCATTTGTAAACTAAATCAATACAAGACAGTACTAATATCTAACTGGAGTTGTGTACCATTTGTAAAGTAAATTGACACAAGACAGTACTGATACATTGCTGGCCAAAGACTTAAGGCAAATAAACATAATGAAAAAAATATGCATTTTACATTGTTAGACTCAAACACTTATTTGAGTAGAGTTTTAAAAGATGAAAATAAGAAAAGGAAAAATTAAACTTTTTTTGAGTATTTAATAGGAAAAATGTGACCACTATGAAATTAGCCTAAATACTAGCTGGTAAAAAGTTTAAGACCATACCAAAAAGAAGTCCAAAACAGGGTAAGAAATGCGCAACAAGAAGTCTCAGTTGTGAGTTGCATGGCCATCATTGCGAAGAACTGCAAACATTTGCTTTGGCATAGTCGATATAAACATTTGCAGAAGGCTGGCTGGCTGGACTGTTATTTCAAGTGGTGAAAAGGGAATTGAAACCCATTTCTATAGACGTCCCTTGCCATCCACTCTAAACATTTTCAATGGGGTTCAGTTCGTGTAAACATGCTGGAGGGTCCATACGAATCACGTTATTCACCATGAAAAAGTCCTTTGTTTTGCTGGTATTGTAAATTGCAGCCTTGTCCTGCTGAAAGATCCAGTCATTTCCACACAAGCAAAAGCCTTCAGTCAATAAGGATGCTCTCTCCAACTTCCCAATGTAGCCTGCTGCTGTTTGAAACCACTGTATAACCTGAAGCTCCATTGTTCCATGGAAGTAAAAAGCACCCCAGATCATGATGGAACCTCCTCAACTGTGTTGTGTAGAAAATGTCTCCATTGGGATATCCTTATCATGCCAGTAACATTGGAAGCCATCTGGATCATCCAGGTTAAATTTTTTCTTACCAGAGAACAAAACCTCCTTCCACTTTTCCATGTCCCACGTTTGGTGCTTCTCAGCAAAGTTTAACCAAGCTGTTTCGCGATGTGGAAGGAGGCAAAGCCTTTGAAGATGTTTACAGTTTTCAAAGCCTTTCTCTTGTAGATATCGTCTTATTGTTCTTGAGCTGCATTCTGCATCCATAAGTGCCTTAATCTGGTTTCACAATTGGCTGGTGTCTTGCCGGACAACCTGTTGAATCCTCCTGCTCAATGCTGGCAAAATTTTCTTGGGCCGACCACTTGAAATTCTTGTTCCGTATCCCTCAGGTTCTTTTAAAGAAATTTGTAACAGCAGTTTTACTCTGCCCAATCTCACCAGCGATGGCACATTGAGAGAGACCTTGCTTTTGCAGTGCAATACCTCTGCCACATTCAAACTCTGTCAACTTTTAAGCCTTTGCCATGTTTTTACCCAATGTAACACCGGAGATGTTGACAACTCTAATGCTTGAACACAAATGAATAAATTCTGTTACTTGTTTTCCAATTGACACTTTGTTTCAGTATGGTCTTAAACTTTTGACCAGCTAGTATTTAAGCTAATTTCATAGTGTTCACATTTTCCCTATTAAATGTTCAAAAAAGTACTTCATTTTTATTTTCCCTTTTTGTATTGTCATCTGTCAAAGCTCTACTCAAATAAGTGGTCAAGTATAACAACACAAAATGCATATTTTTTCTTTATGTTCATTGGCCTTAAGATTTTGGCCAGCAGTGTATCTAATTAGAGTTGTGTTCCATTTGTAAAGAGAATTGGTACACGACAATACTAATATCTAATCAGAGCTGTCTACCATTTGTGAAGATAATTGGTACACGACAGTACTAATATCTAACTGGAGTTGTGTACCATTTGTAAAGTAAATTGACACAAGACAGTACTGATACATTGCTGGCCAAAGACTTAAGGCAAATAAACATAATGAAAAAAATATGCATTTTACATTGTTAGACTCAAACACTTATTTGAGTAGAGTTTTAAAAGATGAAAATAAGAAAAGGAAAAATTAAACTTTTTTTGAGTATTTAATAGGAAAAATGTGACCACTATGAAATTAGCCTAAATACTAGCTGGTAAAAAGTTTAAGACCATACCAAAAAGAAGTCCAAAACAGGGTAAGAAATGCGCAACAAGAAGTCTCAGTTGTGAGTTGCATGGCCATCATTGCGAAGAACTGCAAACATTTGCTTTGGCATAGTCGATATAAACATTTGCAGAAGGCTGGCTGGCTGGACTGTTATTTCAAGTGGTGAAAAGGGAATTGAAACCCATTTCTATAGACGTCCCTTGCCATCCACTCTAAACATTTTCAATGGGGTTCAGTTCGTGTAAACATGCTGGAGGGTCCATACGAATCACGTTATTCACCATGAAAAAGTCCTTTGTTTTGCTGGTATTGTAAATTGCAGCCTTGTCCTGCTGAAAGATCCAGTCATTTCCACACAAGCAAAAGCCTTCAGTCAATAAGGATGCTCTCTCCAACTTCCCAATGTAGCCTGCTGCTGTTTGAAACCACTGTATAACCTGAAGCTCCATTGTTCCATGGAAGTAAAAAGCACCCCAGATCATGATGGAACCTCCTCAACTGTGTTGTGTAGAAAATGTCTCCATTGGGATATCCTTATCATGCCAGTAACATTGGAAGCCATCTGGATCATCCAGGTTAAATTTTTTCTTACCAGAGAACAAAACCTCCTTCCACTTTTCCATGTCCCACGTTTGGTGCTTCTCAGCAAAGTTTAACCAAGCTGTTTCGCAATGTGGAAGGAGGCAAAGCCTTTGAAGATGTTTACAGTTTTCAAAGCCTTTCTCTTGTAGATATCGTCTTATTGTTCTTGAGCTGCATTCTGCATCCATAAGTGCCTTAATCTGGTTTCACAATTGGCTGGTGTCTTGCCGGACAACCTGTTGAATCCTCCTGCTCAATGCTGGCAAAATTTTCTTGGGCCGACCACTTGAAATTCTTGTTCCGTATCCCTCAGGTTCTTTTAAAGAAATTTGTAACAGCAGTTTTACTCTGCCCAATCTCACCAGCGATGGCACATTGAGAGAGACCTTGCTTTTGCAGTGCAATACCTCTGCCACATTCAAACTCTGTCAACTTTTAAGCCTTTGCCATGTTTTTACCCAATGTAACACCGGAGATGTTGACAACTCTAATGCTTGAACACAAATGAATAAATTCTGTTACTTGTTTTCCAATTGACACTTTGTTTCAGTATGGTCTTAAACTTTTGACCAGCTAGTATTTAAGCTAATTTCATAGTGTTCACATTTTCCCTATTAAATGTTCAAAAAAGTACTTCATTTTTATTTTCCCTTTTTGTATTGTCATCTGTCAAAGCTCTACTCAAATAAGTGGTCAAGTATAACAACACAAAATGCATATTTTTTCTTTATGTTCATTGGCCTTAAGATTTTGGCCAGCAGTGTATCTAATTAGAGTTGTGTTCCATTTGTAAAGAGAATTGGTACACGACAATACTAATATCTAATCAGAGCTGTCTACCATTTGTGAAGATAATTGGTACACGACAGTACTAATATCTAATCAGAGCTGTGTACCATTTGTAAAATAAATAGGTACAAGACAGTACTAATATCTAACTGGAGGTTTGTACCATTTCTGTTGCAAATTGGTATAAGACAGTATAATTTTTTCTAACTGGAGGCGTGTACCATTTCTAAAGTAAAATGGTATAAAACAGCACAATGTTTTGTAACTGGAGGTGTGTACCATTCGTAAAGCGAATTGGTACAAGACAGTACTAATATATAACTATAGTTGTGTACTATTAATAAAGTGAATGAATTTTAGTGAACATTATTAACAAAATAAAGAAATCTAAAAAAATAAAATAAAATTATTGAGAATATCACAAAACCGTTTTTATGAAGAGACTGATATTATTGCCATGACCACTACATTTCTTACTCTAACAGAATTAAGCCATCACTAATGTTTTCTACAGAACACATAATTCTGAATTATAACATAAACAAGTTTTTGGGAATGTTATCTCTCCATAAAGAGGGAGCAGTCATGTTTAAAAACACATGTTGTGTGTATAGTTCACTCATGTGACACTTTCATTTTGAATGAAAGTACAATAGATGCCACCCACATGGTTCATAGATCTTACATAAGATCTAATAAAAAGGACTAAGTGTAAGTAGAAATACCAGCGTTGATCTCTGGTAAGTTATGGCTCATCTACAGAATACATAATCCATACAACAACAAGAAAAGTGTGAATAAAAATATAAGCACAGATGTATGGTATATTATGGCTCCTGTATAGAATACATAAACTGTACTAAAAAAATAAGTGTGGTTGAAAGACAGAATACATCTATGTTGTACACATACACACCACTAGAAGGCATGATTAAAACAAAGTTTCATTCTTAAGCCTATTTTTGAATTAAGAACTTCTGGATAGATACAGTGCTAAAATTGAAACACAGGTTAATAAAGCCTTTATTTTGGTAGCTGTATAACATTAATCTTACACAGTTTAAAATACTTAATTATAAGATGTACAAACTAAATGTACTTTACGTGAGTACATAACAGAACTCCTACTCACACAAACCTGTAGAAAAAATGACTCATTGTATTCTTTGAATGCCTTTATTGAAACAAAAATATATACACCACAAGCTGTGAAATTTAAACACAACAATAAAACAAAACTCCCTTTCAAAGAAATTTCATGCATTAATCAGGAAAAGCATTTGTAAAATAAAAGATCCAACAAACACAGGGTCAACAGTCATGTAATTTAGTTTCTGAAGTAGCCCAGCTATGAAGGTACTAAGCATTCTGTTGTTAATATGATGCCCAAGTTTCCTCTTGTTCAGAGATATAATTTTAAATCTATATCAAATTTCATTAAGAGGACCAGATGGAACATTAAACTAAGGTTAATAAAAAATGCAACTTCACAAAACATATGAAGTTCCAGTAAATGATTAGTGAACTTTAAAATTTGAAGTTGCCGTTGGATGAAGAAACAAGCGTTTTGTATGAGGTTGTTACTGGATGGTGAGACAAGTGTTTTGTATGAGGTTGTTACTGGATGGTAAGACAAGTGTTTTGTATGAGGTTGTTACTGGATGGTGAGACAAGTGTTTTGTGCATGGTTTCCAGAGAGTGACATTTTTTTTATTGCTGGATGCATACATTTTGTTTTGGTATTATTTAACTTTTTCAAAGACTACAAAACATTAATTATTTTAACAATATAATCATAAATCCTGCAATTTTAAACACTTGTTTTGGATACTGTCGAGAATTACATTTTTTAAGCCTTTTTGTATTTTTATCAAACATCTACTTTAAGAAAAATTTTGAGTATCTGTCAGACCTGTAATAAGAAAGTGACACCTTTATTAGGTTATCATTGGTTTGAACTAGGCATGTGAAGGTTGAGACCTTTGGTACAATTTCTAGTTAAAGAATAAACATATTTATCATCACCAGGATTAGGAACATTCAATAATGTTTACAGTTTTCATCTGTATGGAGGTACCAACATCTCAGTAATAATAATAAAGTTGAGTTATGAGATCAAGTAGATAAACCAAGCCTTCTTTCTGAAATACATTGAAAAACACTGCATTATTGGCAGCTTGTTTTCTTCTGTAACAGTTATTACACCACCTACCCCCAGATTTCCTGTCTTCAATGTGTGAATAGGTTTTGCTAAAAATGCCCAACAAGTGCCCTCATGTGACACCTTGTTGTTGTATCAGATTCACAAAGTTTATGATCAAACCCACATTTTTACATTGATGTTTACTTAACCACTAAAGAAATGTTCATCTCAATTTCTTTGTTTTGTATACAAATGTCAGAACTTTACTCATGTGAAGTAACACAATCTATTCTATTGAAATAAGTTAAATTTATTAAAATTGTCTTCAACTTATTCCTGTATGTTATTACACATGACTTTTGTAAATTTAGTGTATTTTATGTGTTAATACTGAAAAATAAAATCCTCTGTTAAATATTTTTGTGTTTTTCAAAAAGAAGGCTTTTATAAACACAATTCTATCACAAAACTTCAGGGAATTTAGTCCAGTGAACACAATCCTTTTCTTTAAAGACTACCAAGGATGACTTCCAATAAACTAACACATTATTGGACAACTTCCTCCAAAGTAACATGTTGTTGGATGACTTCCTGTAAACTAGCACATTATTGGACAACTTCCTCCAAAGTAACATGTTGTTGGATGACTTCCTGTAAACTAACACATTATTGGACAACTTCCTCTAAAGTAATATGTTCTTGGATGACTTCCTATAAACTAATACATTATTGAATAACTTCCTGTAAAGTTATATGTTGTTGGATGACTTCCTATAAACTAATACATTATTTCAATAAAACAATAGTACTTTCAAAATTTGTCAATCACTTTGAGATCAAATGACAGTAATTAAAACTCTACAAAATCATAGCAACAAGTTGTTATATACATCTTTAAAACAATAAAATACAGTAACAAAATATTGTTCAAAATACACAACATCAGTAGTCAATCAAAGTATCCAGTCATACACAGTCACATGTAGAAACACAATCAACCCAAAGTAATCACAAGAAACCCTTAGCAGTCAACCAAACTATCCAGTTTTACATAGTTAGATGTAGAAACACGGTCCACCCAAAATAATCACAAAAAAAACCACTAGTAGTCAACCAAACTATCCAGTTGTATAGGGCTAGATGTAGAAATACAATCAACCCAAAGTCGTCACAACAAACCCTTAGTAGTCAACCAAACTATCCAGCCATACATAGTTAGATGTAGAAACACAATTAACCCAAAATAATTACAATTAACCTTTACTAGTCAACCAAACTATCCAATCATACATAGCAAGATTTAGAAGCACAATCAATCTGATATAATCACAAAAACACTTCAGATTAACACTCACTTACTAAACGTATACATTATTAGTAATTATAATACCAAAATTTTTCTTAAAGCCAAACACAATATAAATACTATGGCCTCTAATTAATCATAAAGCTCATCAGAATACAAACACTACAGCTTCTAATTAATCACAAAGCCTAACACAGTACAAAGACTACAGCCACTAATTAATGATAAAGCCCAACAAAATACAAACACTACAGCATCTAATTAATAATAAAACCCAAAAGAATACAAACACTACAGCCTCTAATTAATGATAAAGCCCAACAGAATACAAACACTACAGTTTCTAATTAAGCATAAAGCCTAACAGAATACAAACACTACAGTATCTAATTAATAATAAACCCAACAGAATACGAACACTACAGCCTCAAATTAATGATAAAGCCCAAAAGAATACAAACACTACAGCATCTAATTAATCATAAAACCCAACAAAATACAAACACTACAGCATCTAATTAATAATAAAACCCAAAAGAATACAAACACTACAGCCTCTAATTAATGATAAAGCCCAACAGAATACAAACACTACAGTTTCTAATTAAGCATAAAGCCCAACAGAATACAAACACTACAGTATCTAATTAATAATAAACCCAACAGAATACAAACACTACAGCCTCAAATTAATGATAAAGCCCAAAAGAATACAAACACTACAGCATCTAATTAATCATAAAACCCAACAGAATACAAACACTACGGCTTCTAATTAAGCATAAAGCCCAACAGAATACAAACACTACAGCTTCTAATTAATCACAAAGCCTAATATAGTACAAATACTACAGCTTCTAATTAATCGTAAAGCCTAACAGAATACAAACACTACAGCCTCTAATTAATGATAAAGCCCAACAGAATACAAACACTACAGCATCTAATTAATCATAAAGCCTAACACAATACAAACACTACAGTATCTGATTAATAATAAAACCCAACAGAGTACAAACACTACAGCTTCAATTAATGATAAAGCCCAAAAGAATACAAACACTACAGCATCTAATTAATCATAAAGCCCAACAGAATACAAACACTACGGTTCTAATTAAGCATAACGCCCAACAGAATTTAAACACTAAAGCTTCTAACTAATCATAAAGCCTAATGCAGAATAAATACTACAGCTTCTAATTAATCACAAATCCTAACAGAATACAAACACTACAGCTTCTAATTAATCACAAAGCTTAACAGAATACAAATACTACAGCTTCTAATTAATCACAAAGCCCAACAGAATACAAACACTACAGCTGCTAATTAATCACAAAGCCCAACAAAATACAAACACTACACCTTCTAATTAATCAAAAAGCCCAACAGAATACAAATACTACAGCTTCTAACTAATCATAAAGCCTAACACAGTACAAACATTACAGCTTCTAATTAAAGCCTAACATAATACAAACACTACAGCTTCTAATTAATCACAAAGCCTAACAGAATACAAACACTACAGTTTCTAATTAATCATAAAGCTCAACAGAATACAAACACTACAGCTTCTAACTAATCAAAAAGTCTAACATAATACAAACACTACAGCTTCTAATTAATCATAAGCCTCACACAACAGATACAGTACAGCTTCAAATTAATCATAAAGCCTAACACAAGACAAACATTACAGCTTCTAATTAATCATAAAGTCTAACAAAGCAGAAAGAGTACAGCTTCTAACAAATCATAAAGCCCAACATAATACAAAAACAACAGCTTCTAATTAATCATAAAGCCTAACACAATACAAACACTATAGCTTATAATTAATCATAATGCCTAATACAATAAAAACATTACAGCTTCTAATTAATTATAAAGCCTCCCACAACAAATACAGTACAGCTTCTAATTAACCATAAAGCTTAACACAGCATAAATTGTAGAACTTCTAATTACTTTTGTCACACACCAAATAATTAAATCTAAGAATATTACAGTAATGTAGTTCTTACTTTAAAATATCAACATGCAAGTCAGAAATTATGGCAACTGTAAGTAAACAATGATATAAATCCTATAAATTCAAAATTAAAGTAACGAAGTAGTTACATAAAATCCTAAAGTTAGAGTGAAAGTATACAAGTAGCTTTTGTTAAATAAGATTCTATAAAGTCAGAGTGAAAGTATAGGAGTAGCTTTTGTTACATAAGATCCTATAAAGTCAGAGTGAAAGTACACAAGTAGCTTTTGTTACATAAGCTTTTCTAAAGATGAAAGAAAAGTTTTTTATATCTGAGAAAACAAAACACAAACACAATAATGAGAATGGAACAGATGAAGTACAACTGTAATAAACAAACAAACTGAATTTTTTAAAAAAAAGGTCGATCTTAAATCTAAACAGGTGTTTAAAATTTTAAATCATCACACTGTACTTCTGCCTTAAAATTACCAAACATGAGAAACAAATTAAAAACTTGTTATGTATAAAACTACAAAAATAATCAGATAATAAAAAGGCAGTGTCCCAGTTATTCACATGATTTAACAAATCCAAACTCTATTTGACTGGAAACATAACATAATATTAATTTGCATATTGCATTAATTAAAAATAATCCAATAATAAAAATACAAATGTTCCAGTTATCTACACGATTTAACAAAACCTGTTTTGCTGGAACCATAACACACTGTTAATCTGCATATTGCACTGAATAAAACTGTACACTACATTAATACACAGAACTTGACAAACTAAAATATCTGTATACATATAAAAACACCTCTAATATAAAAAAGAAATTTCTAATCTTTGGCTTTCTATCCTGGATTTTTAAGTAATTTAACTTGCAAATTAAAAGATTGCATACACATGATTCTTCACGTATGTTTAGTCCATACATTAGATATTGAATCAAAACTCTAAAGCAAAACAAATTATCAACCAATAAAAAGAAACAAACAAACGTTAACAAAGAAAAACCTTCCTCACTCCATCAGTAGGGTGAGGTTTTAAAAAATATCTTTGCATCATACTTATAATAAATTTTTCATACCTTCTACAGAAATGTTGTGTACCTACAATCACCCCACATTTCACAGCATACTATACAATTAAAAATGAAAGTTGAACACAGAACTGGTTAAAAGTATACCTTAAATTATATGAATCTGTTATCTTGCCAATCAAAGTCAATAGAATTATGTGATGTTAAAACATTTATCATCTGATCTACAAAAATATCACTATTTTCAAAACAAAATGAACTTGGTTTTGTTCCTGTATTAACCAAAAAATGTCATTTCATACTTCATCTATAACAAGATGAGAATATTTTCAAGAAATCTACCAACATGTCTTATTAGAATTTTATAAGTGAATATAAACCTGTAATTTTTTTCCTCACACATCCTGTTTTGTTTTTTCTAATCATACTTTTATTTATGTTAAAATCTCAACACACGGTCTGTTAACACTTATAAATTATTCCAATATCAAAAAGAGAGATACTCAGTAGTATTTAGGTGATTATTTCCTTCAAGTATCATTACTGAGCTCATTGTCCAGCTTTCAACAAATAGCTTTATAAGAAGAATTCTGCTGTTTATGTTTAAGGCCTAATTACAAACTCACCAAATCATCACAGATTGTTTTTCATTAAGACCTTAATATCAAGGCCATTTCAGGAAATCCTGGCAACTCTTGATCATCTTACAGCAAATGTTACATTCTGCATACATCCTTTATCTTCATTGAAGCATACTGTACCAGTGGTGAAAAAAAGCAATCTCTTATCGTTCAATGATTTTGATAACACATTTACTACAACTTATGTCTCTCTACATTCCTTCTGCTCTTCAGTTCAACATGAATCTTTCTGATAGCTTAATCACTTTCAAAATAAAAAATAAAAATCAGCAGCATCGTTGCTTCCTTCTACCCAGATTTAAAAAAAAAATGTTAAAAGAACTGTTTCAGTCAACAATATGATAAAAGGAAAAGGACAAGATAAACATACACTGTCAATCTACCAAAAAAAACACCTGCTCTATTATGGAGTTTTGTCAGGTACCGACAGATCCTTGAGCTAATGGAAAACTGCTTTCAACATCCAATTATTCCTCAATTTCACCCCAGACTTCTTCAGCCAACATGTAGAATTTGTTGGCTAATCGACCCTTCATGGCTGTCATGGCAGCCTCTGCAGCTGCCTGGTACAGTTCACCTACAGAGTTAATTGAATGAGTGTTACTAGTATACACCAACTCTCTACATACTAATCTAATTAATCACTGCAGTGCAAACACTTCAACTAACAGCTTTTTCAACAGGTACTATCCAAGCTCAATCTTAACAGAACAAAACAGTTTATGTTACTTAAAACAACAATAATGTCTTCTTGCGTATCTTCTGACGTGCAATCATGTTACCAAATGTGAACAGGCAACTGTAATAAATGTATTTCAACAATATATTCTTGGTGAAGAAAATGATCTTTTGAAATCAAAAATAAAAGACACCCCACGTAGATATCCAATCCTGATAAATATGTAAATGTAAACAGTAACTGTAGTTAAAACCACTGCTTAAATAATAGTTAATTAACCATTTCACTATGGTCTCAGTATAATATACCTGAGTTTATGAAAATATAGTAGATTTTTAGTAGAGATTATGGATATGTAGTACACAAGCAGTCAGATTTATTTAATAAAATATATTTACTACAGATTTCTTTCCTAAAATAATCTGTTTCATTATTAGTCTGAGCGCAAAGTGATTTCATGTTATGATTAAAAACTTTTCTTGGTCCAAAAAATCTCAAATATTATTTATGTAATCTATAACCTCCTAAATACATTTCACATGTTTATTTTCAGTAAGACTTTATATTTTCTGTACTTTATAACTATATGAGGTCCATCACTTAGTCAACCTCATAACTATCATAAAAAAAATTAGGAAATATAAATTTTGCTTTTTTCATACTAGAATGACTACATATTATAACACGAAAATATAAATGTTTAGTATAAGTAGCTTAAGTTTCATAACACTATTTACATATATGTATTTACTAATTTTTTTTTATATTAACCTTCCATTCATGCCTAGCTAGCATTACATAACTTGCATGGACACAGTGTATGTGCACTCAGGCCACATAACCAGTAATATAAAACTTACCTTTAGTCTTCCTTGTCTTGGATGTGTTTTAATGGAGTAGTATTTTGTAATATACAGTCACATGTAAATTATTATAAATTATATATACACATATATTGATTATCAATATTTATAAATAAATTAGAAAACTTATTTTTATTAAAATATAGAACAATAAATCAAGAAATAGAAACAATAATCTCTTCTCACTATGGCCTTTGAACTTGGTTGTTGTTGGACATAGGTTGCTAAACCTTTTAAAATTTTGCAAATGAAGGATACCAAAAAATTTTTTTTAAGGTTTATATATATATATACACACACACTTGAGTAACCAAACAATCATAAATAACTACACTGATAACACAGAATTTTACTATAATTTAATAATCTTAGTAACTAACCTGTAGTTGGATTTAAAATAATATTAAACTTTGAGCAGGCTAAAGACACAACCTACCTCCTTGAAACCTTGGATCAAAAGAATGTGATAGCCTTTTCACCTATTAAAATGACTCAGAAAAACACTAGGGGACATTCTAAGCTGTTGATTGGTTATTCACATGTTATATATTGTACTTACAGTATCTAAAGGACCATTTCCAAAAATAGAAAGAGTTGAATGAAACTATTGTGTATGATTCAGTACATAAGCCACAACTCAGCAAAATAAAAAGATACAAGGTTCTTATTTTATATTCTAGCTTGTCAACATTAGTAATTTGAGTTCCTTATTTGTACAAAACTATATACTTAGTATTTTGACATCACAAACATCTAATTTTAAGCATGGTACATTCAACATACTACATGACTCACTAGAAACTATATTAAGATATGTTTTAATATTTACTTTTAAATTAAGAACTTAACTCACATATAATATTAAAGTTTAAGTTATAATCTACAATTTGATTCCAAACTCATTGACATAAGTTCATAAAATAGTAGTTCAATAACATTCTGAATGTAAGTCAACAAATGCAATGAGCTGCCTTTGACCTGTACCCTGTCACAAATGGATTAAATTCTTTTAAAACTGAATTCAAAGATTTATAACTACACATATCACACATATGAAACTAAATTTCTTTAGTTACAACATCATTTAGTTACCTGCTTTATTGCAGTCTTTCTCAAGACCAAACCCTCCTTGTCGGTACAGATCCGCTTGACGGGCCAGCAACTGGTAGTCTGGATCGTGCATGCAGGCACTGAACTCTTCACCTTCCACTCTGACAGCTCTATCATACCACTTCACAGCATCCTTCCAAGATTTCTGTCTGCAACCACCATAATACTGTTCAACTCACTAAATCATAATCTCCATCTATAACTCTTTGTAACCACCACACAGTATTTGATGACATACAACTAACTAAATCATAATCTCTATTTATAACTCTCTGTAATAACCATTACACAGTATTTGATATCATTCATGATATGATAGCCTGTATGTATAACTATGTGAATTGTCAAACAGAAAAACTCACAAGTTTAAAAGATGAACAAAAATATTCATTTATTAAAAATTGCTTTTTATTTTAGAAAACTTAGTATTGCTTCTAATGTTGTAATGTTAAAAGGTTTATAATCAGTACTCTATCAAAAACCTCCTTATCTCAACTACTTCAATTGATTATAACTATAAGGTTAATACTATTACACCATTCCTTGACAAAGCTTTGTTTCGTATCTCTCACACAAGTGTGTAATAAATAGCAGTACCATTCTTCAGTAAACACCATACCGTGAAAATCCTAAGTTTTCGCCTGTATCAAATGCTCTAGCCATGTAAATGATAGCACCTCTGTCACCACCAGAAGCTGCAACAAGCATATATTCCACACCCTTCTCCTGGTGTTCTTTAGTGTCCTGAGGAGAAAGAGAATTCATCCTAGCAAAACATTATGTTGCATGAAAATAAAATTTCACCTCCGATTTCTACAAAAAATGAGATCAAACAAGTTTAACAAATAGTCATGATATCTGAAACCTATTTAAATTTATTAATATAATGAAAAAGAAATGTTTCATATAACAACAAATTCCAGACAGTATCTGCTAGTTACTATTTAAAAAACAGGGACAGAATGTAGACATTCTACATAAACCTAATTTCTACTAAATACAGTGTCAAAAGTTTGGTGAAATATTATAAAAAGACCTCACAATAAGAAGCATGAATGCAGTCTATCCTGTGAAACTTCAGTTAGTAAATGAACAACCTTCTAAACTTACAGATATAGAAATATCAACCAACAGGTCATGTTGCAGCTGCAGGTAGATACGAGCCATGGTGACCACAGCTTCCATCACACCACAGTCTGCGGCATGTTGCATGTGAAATAAGGCAACGTCACGATCATACTCTCCTTCATCATCCTCTGCTGTAAACCGCCCCAACTCGTGATATTTGGCCATTTCAAGATGAACCTAATAAAACGTTTTGTTAGAAACACTATAATATTCTCAAACATTTCTGTGCCTTATGACAAGACCCAGCCATAATCTGTTACACTATACAACTTGATGTTATCTAATATGCATCCATCATGTTCCTCAACACTGAACAACTTCACTTTGTAACCTGAAAGTAAACTATTTCCATACCTGTCCCAGAACCGAAGTTTCTGGCTTTCTATTTTCATTGCCTTCCAACATTTTCCTCAGCTGAACTTCATTATGGACACATGAAGGGCGGGACTTACGTGCAATTAGTTCTTGAAAAGCTACTCGTTCACGTTCCTGTATAAACAAACACAGACATTACACAAAAACTTTAAATAATTTAAAAAAAACATTATGACAAAATCCATTTTACATTTACATGTTAGAAAGAGTAGGACTTGTATCTTTTTAATATGAATTTTGAAAATCTTCTATAATTGATTACTTTACTAGAAAATGTAAATATTTTTGAATTTCACATGAGTTAAATAAGAAAATGCTGTTCTACTTCACTAATACAGTTGGACTACATATCACACACTCACCTTAGACTTTTCTATTTCACTAATATAGTTGTCCGATGTTTCACACAGTTTTAACACAGCTTAGTCAGTTATTTCATATCAACTGATTATTAGTTGAGAAAGAAAATATTGAACATTTTGGCTTTTTATGTCAGAAAGTTGTAACATATTTATGAGCAAATCAGTTTCAACTTGTATATATTGTAAGCTTTAACATATTTGAATACTGTTAATAAACTGAGAACTTACTGGAAACCTCACTTTTTTACACATGTTAAGACTGAAATTGATACTTTGATAAAATTAACTGATTCTACATTTCTTAGAAAACCAAAACTTCTTACGTCGACTGATGTTGTACTACTTTCAGAATCATATCTCTTTCTTCTTGACAAACGCAGAGATCCCATTCCAGAATCTGAGTTTCGGCCCAGACAACAAATATCATCTTCCTCTTCACTTCTGTCATCTTCCTCTCCATCCATGTCTTCGCTGCCTGAGCTCACCGTGTGGTTACTACTGTCTCTACTTCTGCAGCGGACATAGAAGTCCATGGGAGAACCAAGAATTTCACTGTCTGAAGGACTCTCTGGAAGGGAAGATCCACTATAAGTCCGAGTACGAGCCCGTAAAAACTCAGTGAGATGAGATCGCTCATACTGAGAAGGAAGTATGCAGATTTCTTCTGTTCCCCGAACTCTCGTTTTGCAGGATTGCTAACAATTCACAGATTAAATACACTCTTACAAACCACTTGTGGTTGAGTTTTATTTTAACAGAAATACTCCTAATGTTTTAATACACTGACAAACATCTTTCTTGGCAAGTTCCAAAAACAGTAGGAATGATGTACTGAAATATAAATCTTAAGTAATATATGAATGTTACAAAATAAAAAGTTTAATTTGTTGGAAAGAATTAAACTGTGAAACCATAAGGAATCATCTTATTTAAAAATATAACACGTATGGCACTTATACCTGCATATATGCTATCTTTAGATTTGCTTTCTTCTCTCGTACTGCAAGATCAAAAGGCGAAAGACTCAAACTATGACAGATACTGTTACACACATGAGAGTGGAAGAATAATGCCATGCCTTTTGGACCCAGATTTCCATCTCCATAATCATTTCCTGAAGCAGTATGGATCTGTGGGTCAGTGTAAAGATCACCAACCCCTTGGATGTCTACAACAATTAACTCATGACCTGATCGCTCAAATGTGAAGTGACTAAAAGCCTAGAGGGTGGGAAAACTATACTCTTTGTATCAGTATTATAAAATTAAACTGATTAAAGAAATACCAAATCTATAACACTATTAGGAACCTAAACTTTTTATAACTGAATTAAAAAACAACAACAAATCTACAACAGAATAGGAAACTATTTTACTCAGAGCATCATCAATAAACTACACACCTAAAAACTAATGGAAAACTATACTGTCCAAAAGAGAATAATATATCTGCACTTCTCAGAACAGGATTAACAAACTCAACACATAACAGAGAAAATGTCACTAATCTGTTATTACAGTTTAAATTTTAAAGTTTTTTGTATGAAGAGTCATAGTCACAATATCAATAACAAAAATTGTACATGCTTTTTATTATGATTTAAGTTATTCTTATTACTAAAGAGATCTTTGCCACTTCAACATAATATAAAATATATTTCACAGAGAAATCATTTCTATAAATTAAGTTTATATCTGTCTGAAAAAAAAACACAATTTTATGATAATTAGCTAATCAGTAGAATAAAAATTACCTGAGGAGTGAGACGAAGCTCATCACTACTGATGAAACCAGAATTGGAGTTATACTTGACATATTTACCTTCAATGTAATGTTCTAAGTGAAACAAGGGCTTTCCAAGTCTATTGTACAATTCAATCACACACATCTGAAATATGTCCACCTTTGAAACATAGAAAGAAACTCTCAGTGTTCCACCAGTCTAAATAACTTTCTGATACTTTTTACACAGAATTATTCAATAGTGCCAGAGGCTACTAAATACATTTTTAAAAGTTTTTTTTCTTAAATAAGTAAGTAATGTAAGATTATTTGTGAAATATCACCAATCAAGCAGTTGAGTTAAACTCAACTAATGAATATCTTTCATGACTGTTCCACAAAAATACACTGAAATAGTTACAAAAATAAACTTATTATTTATATGTCTACTAAAAATTTCTGTTGACTAACCGTGACAGAGCAGTGTTTAAAAAAATTGTCTGCGTAGCTACTACTAATACTTCCCCCAAAAAATCATCTGAAAAATTTCAACATGGATGGTAGTTTTGTTTAGATGTTTGGTATTATTACAAATCTTGTTAAACAGAAAGTCACAGAACATAAATGGTTCAGAACAACGTGTCTAAAAAACCAATTGTACATGTTGAATATTTCTATGAACAGGCACATTACCTACACCAACAACATGAAAGACGTATTGCATTTCTGCTGCTCATTTGTCATGTTCCCCAAATAAATATGTGATTAACAATTTCAGTCTTTCAAATATTTTATTTACATACCATGCTTCATGAACCATGTCCATAACACAGATTACTGAAATGCAAATGAATATCCTATTAAGTTCTTTCTTCTATTTCTACCTAGATACCCTATGGTAGTTACAATACCTTTTTTGGAGGATTGTGGCGATTGTATTCCTCACTCCACAGTTTGGCATCCATCTGTAACTTGACATCCTCAAAGTACACCTCTCTGTTTACATTTTCCATGTACTTTTTGGCTACATAGTTTGAAGCATGTTCCCAGTTATCATGAGCAAAGTTTGAGAGTTTCTTCCTGAAAATACGAAATAGAAACTTTATCATCACTGTTAAGAAAACAAAAAATCACAAACATTTCTACTGCAACTATTCTCAACACACATAGCCTATGATGAATATAGAATGAAACAAACTTATAACTAGACATACCTTAAAAAATAAAGGATGGCTGTAGAATGGAACAAACTTATTACTAAACATACTTTAAAAAATAAAAGGTGGCTGTAGAATGGAAGAAACATATCAATGGACATAATTAAAACACAGATCATGGCTATAGAATAGAACAAACTTATCAATGGACATATCTTAAAAATAAAGGAGGGCTGTAGAATGGAATAAACATATCACTGGATATACCTAAAACACAGACGAAGGTTGTAAAATGGAACATACTTATCACTGGATGTCTTTAAAACATAAAGAATGACTGCAAAATGGAACAAACTTATCAATGTATATACATTAAAAAGAATGGATGGCTATAGAATGGAACAAACTAACCAGTGCACATAAATTAAAAATAAAGCATGGTTGTAGAATGAAACAACCTTATCAATGGATGTACTTTAAAATTAAAGCATGGCTATAGAATGGAAAAAAATTATCAATAAACATACTTTAAAAGAATAAAGCAAGGCTGTAGAATGTAAGAAACTTATCACTGGACATACTTAAAAAATAAAGGATGGCTGTAGAATGGAACAAACTTATCACTGGGCATTCTTAACACATAGATGACTGCTTTAGAATGGAACAAGTTTATTACTGGCCTTACTTTAAAAAATAAAGGATGGCTGTAGAATGGAACAAATTTATCACTGGACAATCTTAACACATAGATGATTGCTGTATAATAAAACAAAGTTATAAATGGATATACTTTAAAAAATAAAAAATAGCTGCAAAATGGAACAAGCTTATAACTGGCCATACTTAAAACATAGATGATTGCTGTAGAATTTAACACACTTATCTCTGGACATACTTTTAGAAAAAAAGGATGGATGTACAATGGAACAAACTTAACAATAGACATACTTTAAAAAATAATGGATGGCTGTTGAATGGAATAAACTTAACAATAGACATACTTTAAAAAATAATGGATGGCTGTTTAATGGAATAAACTTTTCAATGGACATACTTTAAAAAACAAAGGATGGCTGGAGAATGGAACAAACTATTCACTGGACATACTTTAAAAAACAAAGGATGGCTGGAAAATGGAACAAACTTTTCACTGGATACACTTTAAAAAACAAAGGATGGATGTAGAATGGAACAAACTTATCAATGGACATTCTTAAAAACAAATGATAGCTATAGAATGGAATAACATATAATGAACATACTTAAAAACATAAATGATTGTTGTAGAGTGGAACAAACATATTACATAGCTAAAACTTCATTTCTCTTCCTTGAGAATTTGTGTAACACTTGCAATTCACTTGCTTTATTAGATATATCTGTGCATTACTCCCACGGATTTATACTACTGTATGCAACAATGACTTTTTTACACTGAAGATTAAACAAACTTCACTTGATTTGTTGACTATATGTAGTACTTTCTGAATTTGATATATGTCCAAAATAATATAAAATGTAACATTAGACAATTAATCAACATCTAAAATATTTCAGTAACCTGGACGTCATGTTGATATTTAATTTAATTATTCCTATTTGTTGATATTTACTTCAGATTTACAACACTTGATAAACATTAAAAAAATAAAACTTGTCAGCTTTTTACTATACTTACACTCTGTAACATGACCTCATAGCACCACGGTTGAAAGGCTATAAAATAAAAAATATTTTCTTCAGAAGGGCAAGGAATCATTGAAAGTTTACTATATGATTAAATAAAACACTGAAATGTAATTTAGATGGAAAGTCCAGTTGAATGACATCACAGCCCAAAATGTTATGAACATTAAAAATATCCCTTTACCTTTTTTTTTTTTTAATATATCTTCCTTCTTTTCTGGTTTTGTCTGTAAAATAAGTTGTCAAAAAGCGTGCACAAACAGATAATAATGAAATGTGACTAAAGGCTCATTTACTGATCTGATTGCTCTATTTAAAGAATTTTTAACACTCACAGGCCTAGCCTGGTTTGATGGTTAGGACACTCGACTCACAACCTGAGAACTGCAGATACAAATCCCCATCACAAAACAAGCTTGCCATTTCAAATTATAATGTGAAGGTCAAATCTCATGGTCCATTGGTAAAAGAGTAGCACAAGAGTAGGCATGGGTGTTTACTTCCCTTTAGTTTACCTCTGATAAATTAGGGATGGCTAACACTGACTAAAACATTGGGCTTGATAAGTAAATATACGAGTTAGCTAAGTGTAAAGTTGGGAACAAAACTTACACAAACATCGGGCCTCATAAGGAAATATACAGGTTAGCCACAGTGTAACGTATGGAACAAACTGATACAAATACAAATATTGGGCCTGATAAATAAATTTACAGAGTAAACATCATTAGCCTGTTAGAAACAAACCCTAGTTTCCATAAAAATTGACTGTTAAGATTCAGCTCTCATTACACAATTCTAAGAAATAAAACTGCTTTTAAATTTTACTTTCTAGCATTAAATAAACTATGAAATGTAGATATTTTAACAGATAATTTTAGTCATCAAAAACCTCTTGAAAAATTAAATATTAAGAAAAAAATGGAAACAGTTTATGTAATTTCTTATCTCACGAATTACAACAAAAATATGAAAAAAAACTCGGCTACATTAATTAAACTAGTTCTGTTAGACAAACACAATACAAGAAAATCTGGAATTTAAAAAAAAAATGAAACAACTGGATGTTTAAGAGAAACCAAACCTACACAACAGCAAGGTAAGACCAAAATCTTTTTATGATTGATGTTGCCTTATACAGGTGTACTTGATCTGTGATTTTCTTAATGGTTCAATGTTTAGTGTTCCCAACTGGTTAGCAACTTCCAAAAAAAAAATGGTGTAAACAAAGGAACTCACCAGTATGAACACTGAAATTCAGTTGATTTGAACATAGATAAGATGCTTTGGAAACATGCTAAACAGTAAATTTAATTCAGTTGAATCTACATAGGATGCTCTGAAAAAATGCTACGCAGCATATGCTTCTCTTACAAGCACTTCTTCAAATATGAATGATCATCTAACACCTCTTTAGATGTGATAGTCATTTAATATGCCTGATTATTTAACACAGTGGTTCCCAAACTTTTTCAGCTTGTTACCCAATTTAACATGCCACATTAAGCATGTTACACCTTTCACAAAATGTTTTCAACATTGATATATATGTTTTAATTAAACTAGAGATATATTGCACTTTATTCATTACACTTTATTTATTTACAATTTATTTATATAATTTATTTACACTGAATTACACTTTTAATTATTGTATTTGATCAATGTGCATTTCTAATGAATATTGCCAAAAATGTCAAGAACATCAGTGGGATGGATGGAGTTGCATACTTGAAGCTAGTTTAGAAATTCTTGGCTTTGTAGTTGAAAGTGCCAGCCTGGCATCGTTTGCAACATTCAAGCGAGTCTTCCTTTTTGTTTTCATCCCCAGCACGGTTGAGGACCCCTTCTCGCACAGATACATTGTTGAGAATGATACCAACAACTTCAAAGCTGTCTTAGACAGAGTTGGCGAGTCAGCTAGTTGTGAAATGCAAAAGGAATCTGCATTTTGGTTTTGGAATTTGACTTTCAAGGCTTCATTTGCTTGCATTGTGATCCACTCCTCCTTTGCAGGGAAATCATCATCATGAATGATCTCATCAGGAACAGAAAAGGAATTAATGATCTACTGAAGACTGGGTGTTTTTAGGTCACTCTGGAAAGTAGTGCTGCATGCTTGTTTCAAGCCCCTTCAAATGGTTGCTCATCTCTTTGTTGATGGTCTGTAAAAGTGATCCAGTATCATGACTATTCTCCTCAACAAACTGGTCTAGGGTGGGAAACTGAGCGATCACTCCTTTCTCCAAGCATCAAATCCAGAGTCTCAGTTTTCCCAGAAATGCAGTCACAGTGTGATGGGCATCAATGACAGTCGTGTTTTGGTCCTGGAGCTGCAAATTATCACTGTTCAGCTCTGCAAATATGTCAGCCAAGTAACAAAGTCGAGCAAGCCACTCTTTATCAGTGAACTTGGTAGCAAAAGGAGATTCTTCTTGTTTCAGAAATTCCTGAAAAGCCGTTCGGAGCTCAATGACTCGAGGTACAACCTTGCCTCGTGACAACCAGCAAACATTGGTGCGGTAGAGCAGAACTTGATACTGCTCTCCCATTTCCTTGCACAGCTCCCTGAACATGCGTGAATTCACATCCCTGGACTTGATGAAATTGACGATTTTCAACACATCTTCAAACACTAATTTCAGGTCTCCATCGACGGAGACCTAGATTAAAAAAGAAAAACTATTATAGATTGTGTCAGTTAGTCATTCTAACTTATCTTTTGTGTTATAATTATATGGTTTTAATTTAATTTTCTTTATTTTGCTACTTCAGTATTTCAGTACGACAGGCACGATACTTTTTTGTGAATTATGTATAAAATATTAGCTACACTACAGCTACTTGTACAATAAATAAAACTATATGACTATATGCCATGTAATTCATTGTATTTATACTAATCTAGACTTTATATAAACATCTCTCCCTACCTGTTGAACGCTGTTCCAATCCAATCCATTCGTGGTAAAGAAACTGTTGATGATATTGAAGATATCTTCTCCCTTCGTGGTTGTCAGCAGATCTTCACATAATAGGAACTCTTTGATCTTGTCCTGGTGGACGTAACGAACAAACCCAAGGAGAACAGCACAACTGGCTACGTCACACAATTCATCAAATTGCAAGGAGAATTTTCTATATGAGCTTTCCTTGATCTCTGTTGTAACTTGGGGCAGAATATCTGATGCCATATCATCGACTCGTCAGCAGATTTTGTTGTTTGATAGAGATATGATATTCAGTTTCTTCACTTGATCCTCCCCATATACCTTGCTTACCATCTCATATGCACAAGGCATAATCAGATTCTCTGCAATGGTGAGGCATTTTTATTGTTCGGCAACTTTATATGCAACAAAGTAAGATGCTTCAACCGCAGCATCAAGCTTTTGGGCTTGAATTCCAGATGAACCGAACTGGATATTCTTCAGTGCTACAGCCTGGCCCTGAAGATTTGGATGGCACTTCTGGAGGTGAGCTGAGAGTTTTGATGGCTTGAGGCTTTCATTTGTCAACACTTTGTGACATACTACACATTGTGGCTGATCCTCTCCACCAGAAGGTAAATTCATAAAGCCATAGCGAAGAAATGCATCAGAGTAGGTGCAATTTTTAGACATTTTATTGTTTAATCTGCAGAAAAAGAAAAACTGCATAAAAATATGTGAACAATGTGATCTTATTATTTATTTTTTCATGGCATTCTAGATAGCATTAAAAGAGCGTATTCAGCATAGGAATGATGTAATAGTAGGTAAATACTAACTATACTGCACAGGGCAGTACACATACATACCAGGTTTTGTCTACCTCGGCTGATGCTCACATAGAAACTGACAGTGTGAAATAGAGGCAACCTCAGGCAGTGAGTGAAGCGTACTGGACACATCGATGAGTCATCAGGGTTACTGAGGGACTTGTGTTCTGAAGCATACTTGTCAAAATAATTTTAGATTACCACACACTTAGATACATATTTTTTCTTTTCTACAACTGTATATTAGTTTTTGATGTTTATTGTTATTTGGCTTAACTTTATTACATACTTAAAATAGGTTTAATTTACAACTTTACACACTAAGACTAAGTTAACATTAATCCTAATACCAGCTACCTCAATGTTTTCTTGATTTTCAGAATTTTAACTTTTTTTCTGTCACCCCTCCATTACCCCTGATAAATTGTTAAATTATTCCCAGTTTGGGAACCACTGTTTTAACACTTCATTCGATATGATTGATCATCTGGCATATGTTTAGGTATCACTGGTCACCTAACACTTACTTAGATATGACTGGTCATCTGACACTTGGTGCAGATAGCCTAGTTGCTTTGTGCTGTAAAACATCAAACCGACCAACATTTATTCTCCACAAAAACAAGCTTAATGGCAACAAAGACATCTTACAACACCTCACTGTATTATTACAGTATCAAAGTCTTAACAAGTAACCCCTACACTTGTAATACATATAACATGTCACTATATAAATATTATTATAGTATTACTGCCCAAACAAATATCCCATAATTTGATATAACTAATTTAAATTATAACTTCAGTTTCTTCCTGTTTTAAATCTCTACCTCCTTAGCCATTTTGATGGTAACTTCATCTACAACCCAATCTTTACGAAGGGCATTGTAGCGGTAACGAGTAGCAACCTCAACTTCCAACTTCTCCAGATGAAACTCCTTCCAAGGATCTGCCATGTGGAGTGCTCGGTATGCTGCATTCTTCCACCGAAGTCTAATTGCTCTGGCTACAAAATGTAAGATCATTTGTTACGACATTCATCCAGTGAACTGTGGCCACATATGTCAACAAATATGTGTTATTAGTGTTATGTAAGCCAAACAAACACGTGCTATTAGTGTTATGTAAGCCAAACAAACACGTGCTATTAGTGTTATGTAAGCCAAACAAACACGTGCTATTAGTGTTATGTAAGCCAAACAAACACGTGCTATTAGTGTTATGTAAGCCAAACAAACACGTGCTATTAGTGTTATGTAAGCCAAACAAACACGTGCTATTAGTGTTATGTAAGCCAAACAAACACTTGTGATTAGTGTTATGTAAGCCAAACAAACACGTGTTATTGGTGTTATGTAAGCCAAACAAACACGTGTTATTAGTGTTATGTAAGCCAAACAAACACGTGTTATTAGTGTTATGTAAGCCAAACAAATACGTGTTATTAGTGTTATGTAAGCCAAACAAATACGTGTTATTAGTGTTATGTAAGCCAAACAAATACGTACTATTAGTGTTATGTAAGCCAAACAAATACGTACTATTAGTGTTATGTAAGCCAAACAAATACGTACTATTAGTGTTATGTAAGCCAAACAAATACGTACTATTAGTGTTATGTAAGCCAAACAAATACGTATTATTAGTGTTATGTAAGCCAAACAAATACGTATTATTAGTGTTATGTAAGCCAAACAAATACGTATTATTAGTGTTATGTAAGCCAAACAAATACGTATTAATAGTGTTATGTAAGCCAAACAAATACGTATTAATAGTGTTATGTAAGCCAAACAAATACGTATTAAGTGTTATGTAAGCCAAACAAATACGTATTAAGTGTTATGTAAGCCAAACAAATACATATTATTAGTGTTATGTAAGCCAAACAAATAACACATTCCACCATTACATGAGGCCTACTTTATTTATTTACTGTGCTCTTCCAAACAGCACTAATGACCTGTGAATCTGGCAGAACTAGCATGTTGCAATAGAAGTAGAGAATGAAAGAATATATTTGGTTGTCCAGAAATAAATGTCAGTATTCTCTAAATAACATTTAAAATTTGAATACTGAGTAACTTATTGTTAGTGTTGTCACTTACAAGGTGTTTTAATTTTTTGCTGTTTCAACTCAACTCAGAGAAAGTTTTGCAACCCCCATGGCATCATGGACAAGAAGGACTTTCATTTGATTTTCTTTTATGACTTCAAATTTGGAATAAAAGCTACCAAAACTATGTGGAGCATTAACCAGGCATTCAGCCATGGATCTGTTACTGGGTGTACACAGTTTAACATTGATTCCAAAGGTTTCGACTTGGAGATGAAAGTCTTGAAGACCACAAAGGTCATGAAGGGAAGCCATCCTTAGATGAAAACACATTACGGAAAGCAGTTGAGACAGACCCTTGCATAACAGTACTTTAGCTTGCATAAAAGCTAGGTACAAGTAAATCAAGCATTGCAAACCACTTGAGTGCGACTGAAAAGATAAAAAAGTTGGATAAGTGGGTTCCTCGTGAGTTGACTAAAGATCAACAAAATCAGTGTTATGAAACCTGTCAGGGATGATGCTTCAAAAATCAAACAAATTGGGAATCAACATTCTGCCTCATCCACCTTATTCCCCAGACCTTTCCCCTACAGATTATAATTTTTTCAAGCACTTTGACAACTTTTTGAACAATAAACGCTTTCAAAACCAGAAAGTTCATTGACAATAGAAAATCTGATTTCTACAGCAAAGGCACAAAAACAACATTGTTACATGTTGGCAAAAGTGTGTTAAAGCAAGAGGTGCTTACTTTGATTAAAGCATGTTTTTTCCATACTGGTTTATACTGCTCCAAACTTTGCACTTCAAAAACAACATTTATTTCTGCACAACCTAATATCTACATCATCTTTCTACACAGACATTTCTATGAAGAAAAGAAATAAACAAGCGAATAAAAAACTTATTTATGATATTTCTTCATTATTCAGAATAATGTTCATTTTGATAAGTTGCAGAAAATTTAGTGTAGACTGTCTTTTTTAAAACTACATGTATACTTTAGAATTTGCAAATAGTTTCATCAGATTTCCACTAAATCAAATAAAAGTAACAACCTTACCTTCTCATTAATGTTGCTAGTCAGACACTCATGATGTGTAAACTCAGTTTACTGACTAATGATACGTAATTTGTAAAAGAACATTAAGTAGCTTCATTAATCACAAGTTGTTTACATACAAATTTGATATCTCCTTCTGTTCACTTCATTTTCTCATGAAGTAAATAAGATCTAAGTTTTTCACCTGAACAACTAATGTCCTTTATCACTTCCCTGCCTGTCTGTTTCACAAATAAATTTAAGTTTGATACTAAAATATCTTTATCTATTACTTCACTGCCTGTCTGTTTCACAAACTAAATTTGACTTCTGTTATAAGATATCTTCAACCAATTCTTAATCTACACAGTGTACACAAAAAAATAAAATTTGTAATAGAATCTAATGCTACATGTGTAGATATTAAACTGCAATTCCACTACATACACAACAGTACTAGTACAAGTCTCATCCAAATTTGTCAGAAGTTATTTCTTTCTTAGAGTTGCATAGATAAATGGTAAATTCAAGTTTCAGTTCTTCTACAAGAAACAAAGAACAGATCTAATTCCCAAATGAATAAAAGTAGGGAAAACAAAAGTCACCCAGATTTATATTAATATTTATATTATTTATATTTATATATTATATTAATATTTATATTACACCCAACTTACAACTGCAATTTAGTTCATTTTTGTTTGCTATTACATTCCTCTTCCTCTTCATTCCCATGGCAACAGAAAATATTTGACTTTCCTTTCGTGGAGGAAGTCCAGTGACTCCATCATTAAAACCCTGATGAGGCCAAGAACAGAGATTCTGGTTAATGTCCGTCAGGTCTAAAGGATCAAGTACCATATGAACATCATTAGAGTTCTCCTCTGGATAAACATCAGAAAGCATGACTGTAACTGTGGCCCTCAGTGCAAAAGAGAAACAATTATAACTGCTTTTTTCTGGTGGAAATAGAGAAGGTAACAGCTGTAGTTTGTGGTGGTGACCCCTGGGTTCTAAGGATGAAAACATAAATACTGATTTGCTTCACTGTTTTATATTTATACTATATGATATAGAAACACAATAATCCTTCCTAAGCTTATTTCTCTTTCAAAACATTAGCTTTTAACAATTATAAACAAAATAACTTAATGTACAGGCAATAAGAGGTCATTTGTTCTTTCAAAGCACACCCTTAAGCACTGTCACACCCATGAGAAAAGTAAACCTTTCAACCCACCCTTCCATTTATGTTTCAGAAAATGATCAATTCTACTCTTAATCTCACATTAGGTAATGTCCTCCAGCCACTGATGGCAATACTTTCCATAATTCAGTTGTCCTCTTTAAAAAATACAAATATCTTAACTTAAGCATGGAGTAGTGTCTTTTATAATCTTAAAAACACAGCACAAAGAAATTAGATACTTTTATCCTATTAACCCATCCAAATAATCTTTTCAACTCAATGCACTCATCTTTTATTCTTCTTATTTCAGTGAAAAATAAGAGGTCTTAATCTGTTCATATAAGATAACCTTTCCAGCCCTGGAATCATAAGGCTACATTCTCTCTTAGATAAGGAAATAAAATATAAGTACACTAAGTCTATTTCCATCATCCAAGTAGCAAGTAACTACATATAATACACTACTAAAATAAGATTTCCATTTGGCGAAAACATGTTGACTTTTCTATTTACATCATGTCATATTCCTCTAAATGATTTCATAAAGCTTCTTTCATAAGACTAAAAATTTTTCACACTACAAGAGCAAGACTAATTAGCCTATAATTTCTAGAGCAACTCACAACTTTACAATACTGGAGCATCAACCTAATTACCACCAGAGAACTAGCATCCCCACAACTGAGAATGATTACAACAGAACATGTCTTACAAAAACTGCATAAAATGTTTCAAAACTTAATGTTCCACAACCACCTTGCCACCATGGTAATTTAAAGGCCCATTTTAACATTTAGTTTTCACACTGTCAGAGAGCTGTTTCTTATAAACATCTGTAGACTTGCTGACCTTTCTGTAACCAAAATTCCTAGTTAACCCAGGTTGTAAAGCTTTCAAGCTATCTACAAAATTAAGTTCATGAAATTTATCCATAATTTTTTCTATTATATTTTTAGTTTGATTTTATTCTTGCTGTTTTCCTTTTTCTCTTATTACAAACATGATAATATTTAATTAAAAGCATTTGTTTTTAAGATTACTTATTTTTGTACATCATACTTTTAATTTATTAGTAGTTCCTACTGGCTAACAAAACAATCATATCTTGTTGCTTGAAAATTGGATTTCTAAAAGTTTACTTTGTCTCAACTGGTAGAAAGAATATCAAACTAAATTATGAAATGACCACTTTTGCAGTTAAAAAAATATAAAATGATATCCACCTTTCACCTACTCATAAAATTGGCTCTCTGACCATTTGGTATAGAAAACCATCCAAAACCACTTTTACAAATCTTGCCAGTCTTTACTTCACTTTTACAGGCTTTCAATGAAAAGTGGCACAAAAGTCTAATTGTTTTCATAATTCAGGATGGTCCAACATTATCCATCTTTCCTATTTTAAAATGTAATAATTATGTAGCTAAGGAAATAGAACATGTAGTTTTCAACAAACATTTTTTTATTGAGGTGTTGTTTCTTTACTCTAGTAAGTAATGTTAACCTATAAAATGGAAACTGTGAAAGAAAAAGTTCAACTAGTTTTGTTTGCAGAGACCAAGTCAGTGACAACAGTGCATTGTAGTTACAGATGCCAATGCAGGAAAGATGTATAGGGGTATGTTAAGAATGTCATGTATTTCACACCCAGAGCAGACATCAAGCAACGACAGACCAAGGTAATGGATGCTGTTGCTACTGTAACTATGAGGATGTTGCAGTGAATGTAAACTGAAAGTGAATACCGGTTATGTGTGCTGAGAGCCTAATGGCACAAACATAAAAGTATAATGATATGTCAATAAAAATGTTTGTGTGAGGCAACAAAATGCTCAAACTACACGATTGTAGTTAATTAACTATTAAACTTCGAAATAGGAAGTTTCTTGTCAAGTGAAGTTCTCTGTAGATAGTGCATCTGTTATGTTAAATTGATTGATTGATCGATTTAGTGTTTTATGGCACAAAGCAACGAGGCTATCTGCGCCAAACAACCGGTAAAAATGTAGTAAATGTAGTAAGACATAAGGAAATGAAGGTAAAACAAAAAAAGTATAAAACCAATGTTGACACCTAGTCTACAAGGTTAAGATAGAAGGCAGAGTGTAAAAAGTTGTAAGGTATTTACTCTATCAAAAAGGTATAATCATAACCTGCCAGGAAGACTAACAGGCAGGTACAAGACCCACCGTCAGTCACCTGAAGTTGGTCTTTCCAGTCCTGGTTCTGGGTTATGTGTCACAGCAACCAGTATCAAAATGTAAAATAATAGAAGTATTATAAGACACACAGTAAAATCACAACAATGAGTAGCCAAATGTTTAGTAAAAAGAGAAAAGTCACGTAAATGGAGTAAAATTTGTAAAAGAAAATGAAGGTAATAACAAAACAGCAATTAAAACAGAAAATGGTGTAAAAACCAATGGTGACATTCAGTCTTCAAAGTTATAAACTATTTACTCATAGCATAATAATAATGATCATAACCCACCAGGAAGACTAACGAATGAGTTCAAGAACCACCGTCAGTCACCTGAAGTTGGCCTTTCCAGTCCTGGTTTCGGGTTATGTGTCATAGTAGCTATTATCAAAATGTAATGGAATAAAAGTTTAAAAAGACACTCAGCAAAATCGTAATAAAGAGTAGCCAAATGTCCAGTAAAAAGATAAAAGTCAAATAAATGGAGTAAAATGTGTAAAGGTAATTGAAGATAAAAGCAAAATGGCAATTAAAACAGGAAATGGTGCAAAAACCAATGACGACATCCAGTCAACAAAGTTGTAAAGGACAACCTGTAGCAGAATGGGAATGATCATAACCCGCCAGGAAGACTAACAGGTAGTATATAAACCACCGTCAGCCACCTGAAGTTGGTCTTTCTGTCCTGGTTCCGGGTTATGAGTCAATATGGCCAGTACAAAAAGGTTGTAAAAGTGCGAAATGATATGCAGCGAAAGTATAATAGTAACTCGCCAGGAAGACTAACGAGTAGTTCAAACAGAAGCGTTAGTCACCTGAAGTTGGCCTTTCCAGTCCTGGTGTCGAGTTATTTAATGTTCTGACCAATGTCCAATGTTACATTGAATGAGAGAGATTAAAACTGTAAAAAAGGAGCCACAATTAAAAAGGTGTAATAAATAAACATACCACACTTAAATGAGATTAAAAAGATTAATGGCCACTAAAAAATTAAAAACGTTATTAAGGTGGACAGAGTCACCATCACCAATAACTCTGTCCAATGTTACAGACTGACCCTGGGAAAAAATATGTTTAAAGTACTGCCGTCGTTGAGAATTGTAACGATGGTAAGAAAGTAAAACGTGGCTGATAGTGATTTGAGTGTTACACAAACTACACATTGGTGCATCAGTTCCAGATAAAAGAAAATGATGAGTTAAAAAACTGTGACCAATGCGTAGCCTAGTGAGAACGACTTCTTCCCTCCGAACTTTACGGAAGCTAGATGGCCAAACTCCAATTTTGGGTTTGATTTGAAAAAGTTTATTGTCGCGTTGTTCACTCCAAGTGGACTGCCAACTGGCATGGAGCCGAGCTTTGAAGACAACACCGTAGTCCATGTACGGAATAGGCATAGGGGTGATGGTGCTGAGGCAGACATATTTAGCTGCCATGTCTGCAAGCTCGTTCCCATGAATACCAACGTGGCCTGGTATCCAGAAAAACTGAATTGAAGTAGCTGCTAATGAGAAATGGGCCAGTCGGTTTCAAATATCTGTGAGAATAGGATGTGAGCTAATATGAAGTGATTCCAAGGCAAGTATAGAACTAAGCAAGTCAGTATAAACAGTGCAGTTGGAGTACTGCTCAGCTGCAATATGATCAAGGGCAAGAGATATGGCATACAGTTCAGCAGTGAACACAGAAGCTGTAGAAGGGATTCTGTGTGCAACTACTGACCCATAGCAAACCATAGCAGAGCCCACTGAATTACCTGATTTGGAACCATCTGTATAAATGGGAAGTGAATGATTGTTTGAAAGATATTCATTGAATAAAAGACGGCACGTCCAGTCTGGAGTATCCGCCTTTTTTAGGTGATTGAAAGAAAGGTCACACTTGGGGGCTGTAATAAGCCATGGTGGGATGCGTCGACCTGTGGAATCTGCAATGTTATCCAAGGACAGGCCCAATCATCCAATTGCGCCCGGATGCAAAGGCCAAACGGAGCAATGACAGATCGTCTGTTCTGAAAAAGCACTGCCCACCGAGGAAGCAAAACACATTCCCAGGTGGGATGCTTTGGTAAGGAACGAAATTTCGAAGTATACTGTAAAGAAAGTTGCAAACGGCGAAGATGTGGAGGAGGTTCATGAGATTCAATGTATATGCTTTGAACTGGAGAGGTACGGAAAGCTCCAGTGCAGAGTCGAAGTCCTTGGTGATGAATGGGGTCCAGCATCTTTAAGGCCGAGGGTCTGGCAGAGCCATAGATCATTGATCCATAGTCAAGTTTCGATCTAATAAGTGCACGATATATCTTTAACACTGAACGGCAATCTGCCACCCAACTGGTATAAGAGAGGACACGGAGGATGTTCAGTGTTCTTGTGCATTTGACCCGAAGCTGCTTTAAGTGTGGTATAAAGGTCAGTTTACGATCAAAGATAAGCCCCAAGAACTTTGTCTCCGGGACCACTGGCAGCAAAACTTCACCGATATGAAGTTCAGGATCAGGGTGAATACCTCGTCGACGGCAAAAGTGCATGCATACAGTTTTGGAAAGAGAGAAATTAAAGCCATTCGCAAGAGTCCACTTCTGTACACGATTGAGGGCAATTTGTAGTTGCCGCTCAATATATCTCATGTTTGATGACTGACATGAGATGTGAAAGTCGTCAACATATAGCCCATTCGTAACGGTGAGAGGGAGTTGTTCAGTGATGGCATTTATCTTTATACTGAATAGTGTGAAACTCAATATACAGCCTTGAGGAACTCCAAGTTCCTGTACAAAAGAACGTGAAAGTGCCGAACCTACACGAACTTGGAATCTCCTGTCCATTAAAAAATTTTTAATAAACATGGGTAGATGGCCACGTAACCCATATGTATGGAGGTCTTGCAAAACGCCATACCTCCATGTTGTGTCGTAAGCCTTCTCTATGTCAAAGAATATCGATACAAGGTGTTGGCAGTTGAGAAAGGCCTCTCTGATAGATGTTTCAAGACGAATCAGGTGGTCTATGGTGGAGTGCTGTCGACGGAACCCACACTGGGTGGGCGAGAGGAGGTTGTTTGATTCAAGGAACCAAACAAGACGAGCATTAACCATCCTTTCTTAGGTCTTACAGAGACAGCTCATCAGAGCAATTGGATGATAGTTTGAAGGAATCTTTGGATCTTTCCCTGGCTTAGAGAAAGGTAAAATAACAGCCTGGCGCCAGGCATCAGGAAAAATATTCTCCTGCCAAATCTGGTTGAAGATAATCAGAAGGACAACAAGAGAATCAGGAGATAGATGGTGCAGCATGTCATAATGAATATCATCAGGTCCAACAGATGTACTGGCAGACCAATGAAGGGACATTTTTAGTTCCACCAGGGTAAAGGGACTATTATAGTCAAAGAAACAGTCAGTTTGAAAGGAAAGAGGTGATTGCTCTGCCCGAGTCTTGAAGGCCAGGAAGGTGGAGGAACAAGCAGAAGTGCTAGATACCTGGCAAAAGCTTTCATCTAGAGTGTTAGCGATGTTTCGGACATCAGTCACCTCCTGACCATCAGAGAGTAAGATTGAGAGGGGAACAGAATTGTAGTGCCCATTAACCTTTTGAATCTTGTCCCATATGATCTTGGAACTGGTGGTAGAAGATATGCTGGTTGTGAACTTAATCCAAGATTCCTTCTGGCTTTGACGTCTTAACCACCTAGCATGTGCTCGGGCCCGTTGGAAAGCAACCTGATTTGAAAGTGTGGGATATCTACGAAAAGTATCCCAGGCCCGTTTTTGAGCCTTCCGTGCTAAGTTGCAAACAGAATTCCACCATGGACGAAGATATCGTGGGAAACGTGTCGAGGTTTTAGGAATACACTGAGCAGCTGCATGTATAATACAATCAGTTATCGCTGCAACACAGTTGTCTATTGATGGCTGATTTACGATGGTAGGATCAAGTTCTGCGAGAGCAGTGAAAGTGGACCAGTCTGCCTGATCCAGCTTCCACCGGGGCACGCGGGTAGGGTGGCATCGATCACGACCAGTCTCTCTCAAAACGATCGGAAAATGATCACTGCCTAGTGGATTACTGTCAACCCTCCATGAAAAAGGGAGAATAATGAAGGGGAGCAAACTGAGAGATCAATGGCAGTGAATGACTGACTTGGTGCATGAAAGTAAGTGGAATAACCAGTATTGAAAATATAAAGATTGTGATCAGAGAGCATCTGCTCTACAGATCGACCCATCCCATCAATAACAGCACTTCCCCAGAGGGGATGGTGTCCATTAAAATCCCCCAGGATTAGAAATGGAGATGGCAACTGTTCAACGAGAGCATCAAGGTCTGATTGATCATATGTCTCTCCAGGGGACAGGTACAGAGAACAAACAGTGATGGTACGACCCAAGGAAATACGGATGGCTACGGCCTCCAAGGGTGTGTTGAGTGACAAAGACAGGGTGGGCACATGTTGATCAACCAAAAGTGCCACCCCTCCATGTACTCGACCATCACACACTTGTCATTTCTGTACAGAGAAAACTGCCGAATGGAGACTGTATCAGCAGATTTGAGAAATGTTTCTTGTAGAGAAAGACAAACAGGCTGGTAGGAAGCAATCAGCATTTTGATATCATCCAGATTAGAACGTAAACCTCGACAGTTCCATTGTATCAAGGTGGCCATTTTTAAGGACGGGCAGGTGAAGTGGTTGGAGAACCCTTCAGTTTACGACCTCATCTTTTTTCTTTACTGTCTTTCTTTGGAGGAGGTCTATCAACCTCCATGGATCCTGCTCTGGGTCGAGTGGGCAGGTTTTTGTTATTGGAAGTGGAATCAAGTGACTGAGGACGCGGACGAATAATTGTTTTGTTTATTGTGGTGGGAGAAAATGATGTATCAGAAGAAATGCCTGTATTTGAAACTGAAGGACCTGGATCTTGAGGTTTGTTGGAAGATATGGGAGGAACAGAGATGGGTGTGGAAGTCGATTCATCTACTTTTTTAACCACGGAGGTCAAAAGGCTTTTCATTTGTTTTGAAAACGATTCTCTTGGAGGCACAGAGAGATCTGTCTGCACTTCCACTGTAGTTGTGGAATGGAGTGCAGTAGCATATGTCCGAGATGGGATTGTGGACAGCAGTTTCCAAGCCTCAGGATAACTAATGTTATGTGTCGTTTTCAAATACTGCACCTCTTTTTCCTCCAACCATTTTGGACAAGAATGAAAGTAAGAGGGGTGAGAACCACTGCAGTTGACGCAATGTGGGTTTATGTCACAATCATAAGCATCGTGGTCCTTGCCTCCACAACGAGCACATGTCAGGGAACCACGACAAAATGTCTTGGAGTGGCCGAATCTCTGACATTGAAAACATCAAAGAGGGTTTGGAATGTATGGCCGAACCCTGCAAATGAGATAACCTGCTTTGATGGTGGCGGGTGCACGTGGTGAAGTGAATGTTAAAACGAGGGTATTTGTTGGCAGTGTAACTCCATCTTTGCGAGTGGAGATGCGCCTCACTGCAGAAACTCCTTGAGTGGAGAGACCAGCGAGAATCTCCGATTCAGGAACATTCTTCAAATCCCTTTCAACAATAACTCCTTGTGAAGTATTCAAAGTAGCATGGGGTGTAACCTCAATAGGTATATCGCCAATTGCCTTTGATTTCAAGAGGAGTTCACTGTGTTGAGATGTGGATGTTTCAACCAATATGTCACCAGATCGAAGCTTCTTTACTGACTTTGGAGAGCCAGCAAGTCCCTCTAGCCCCTTCTGAATAAAAAAAGGGGACATTTGCCCTAAAGGTTTTTCTAAAAGAGAATGCAATATCAGAAAATGAGGTACGTGTGTTACTGATGTTGGAGATTGCTGTTCTGAGTATTCAAGACGTGGTCGCTTACCCATTGACGGTTTTTTTACAATTTTATTTAAATTTTTTGTAGGATCCATAGGAAAGAGAAAAGTTTCGGTACTCACTGACCCCACCCACCATGGAGCCCTACAAGGGGACGCACTACAAAGTCATGCAAGGACAATGCAGCAACGCCAGGGTTTCGTGAGCACTATACCCAAACACCAGCATCAGGCACAATGTCCATAACACCCGTTGAGAACTTCCAACACTGGTACTTGGTTGGCTCTAGCCCAGGTGGACCAGCCGATTGACCCAAGGGGGGCCACCCAAGGGCCGCCCGTCTACAGGAATTCGAGGCCAAAGTGGTGTGTTAGGGTTGGACCCCTCAACCACCAGGATCCTCTCCTCCCCTTCACGGGTCGCCACGCACGGCACCAATATTTCAAAATTAGATACAAGTTCTACAGGGTACATGCCAAGGACAACAATATTTATGTTTCTTTAACCTGCCAGTTCACATGCACAATATCATCTTATGATAGTTTAATAAGATACTTTAAAACTGTTTTTGAACATTTTCTAGTCACTTCATTAAATTAAACATGTGTTTGCATTTGACTTGTAACATACAAGAGTTAACTACATCTTGTTGGTTTGATTTTAAAAGAAATTATATTTAAAATTAAAGCACTAAATTGACATACATTTTAAACAAGGAACATGTAGTCACAGTAATATTCAATATTTAATCTCAACTCAATTAAGAGAACAGTTAGCTGTAATCACATGAGCACAAAAACTAAGAGTTCAAAGAGTAATTCTACAGTTCATTTCAAATGTAAAAATATAAAAAAACTGCTTCACCTTAGAACAGTATAACAGTTAATAATCAAGCTATGAGTATCTTATAAGAATTAAATATTGAATGATCATGTGGAATGAAACATACGAACACAAATTAGTCAAAGTAAAATACTTTCAGTCCAGTAGAAAATGCTGGACTGACTGGTGAATATACTCACTTTTTCAGTCGAAGGGTCATTATAATGTGATGTTCAATCTGATTATTCATTGGCAAAAGAATATTCGAAGAGTTGGCAGTGAGTAACACACTTTCACAAATGAGACATAAATTTGTTAACAATATAAAAAGGGAGATCGCTATCCACCCCTCTAAATCCACCACTGTGGTGGGTAGTATTGACTAGCTGCTTTCCTTCTAGTTTATCACTGTTAAATTAGGAAAGACTAAGGCAGATAGCCACAGTAGTTCTTCAAAAATTAAAAGTAAACAGATGTGTTTATCCTTTTTTTTAATAGTGAATTACATACATACCAGCAAAATTATCTGTTGTATGACCATGTCAGTTCCACACTTTTCTGTATTTATCTGCCTGTCCATTATCTAACTACTCCTAGATCACTGGATTAATTTCAATCAAATTTTGTGATATTATAGTCTGGAACAAAAGGTATGCTAATGGGGTTCACATCCCCATCCACGGCCTTTATTGCTGTTAATAAACTTTTATTAGTTTTGACGCAACGTAAAGTAAATTACATAAACAGGTGGCGCCACGTCCTATAACACAACATATAAAGTGTGAGGAGAGGGAACACAAACGTCAACATATCTAAGACAGTACAATAGCACTATCTATGCAAGAATGCAATGAGAAAAATGACCGCCACTATTACAATAACACAAACCCAGCTGAATTTTCTATTTCTACTGCCTCAATACGACTGATATGAAGAGCCGTTTCCTGAGTTATATTCACTCCTTAGTTTGATCCGTGACTTTACGACTTCGGTCCGTAAGACAATTCTGCAGCCAATGACCGTTAACTAATTAATCACGTGAAACATTATGGAAGGATATTAAGAGCTGAGTGTTGAGAACACCCCTGGCCACATCTTTCGTCACCACCTCTTCCTACAAAGTGACCCTGCCCATAGCACAGTGCATAAGTATGTACATACTGAGTTCATAAATCTTATACGAAACGTTTGGTGGCATAACAATGAACACTGCAATAATATTCATGGTATCGAAAGACAGTTCATTCAATAACTTTCGATACCTATAACCTTTCTTCTTCAGGGACAAATAAATATGTCAAATAAATTGTGTGAAAGTTAGTGTCCACCCACCAGTTTCTTAAATTCATAACCCTGACATAGGACGGACATCTCAGCTTGTTTTTTATTTTTCTTCTACTCTAAAACATTAAAATTAGGTAAATTTAACAAGTATATAATATATATATATATATATATATATATATACATACATACACCAAACACATACAAAAGATTCCTTATTATTTCTCTGTTTATTTATCCATATTATTTTTCTATGTTAACATGAGAAAATTACCGGCAAAAAGAATGATGGTGTTTGGACATTAATTTATGACAAATACCTGATACGTTTAAGATACTTAACTATACACTGACAAGAAAGACGTTGTGATATGAAAATATATCGCTCTCAAACACAGAACATTCAAAGTCACGTGATGTTTACAAACAATTCCACAATTATTTAACCACTTATCATGTGACCAAGGGCGTCTTCCAATACAGCAAAATGTTTACCAAACAAACACTGGAAATAATGGCGTACATTACGAAAATACCTAAATCTGGCCTATGACTTTCGTGTTGTGACTCAAAAATAACTCAGGAGGAGAACGGAAACCACTGCAGTGAAAATAACGCTTACCAGATTAATGTACGATAGCCAAAGCGTGTCAGCGCGTGAACTAGGGCAACATACTGAACAGACACTCAGTCACAAACAAACCTAATAAGATTTAATTACGTAGAGAGTCAGAACCTAACCTAAACCTTAGTTAAAGAACAGGTTTATTGGAGGAAAGGATTAAGTCTTAAATAGGAATCAGTTTCAAAAATAAAGTATGCTTTATGAGTCTTGTCTCTCTAAGTAGTTTTAAGAATTCGTGATTCAACAACATATGAATATTTGTTTGAGAAAATGGCCACACTTGGCTATCTGCTGTGTCCATAATGGGGAATCGACTCCAGATATTAAGTTATAAAGTTCACAAACCGTGGACCAGAAATGACACCTAGTTTCTGAAATTAATACTACGAAAGCATGTATTCACTTAAAAATCACACACAGTTTTAAATATATCCTGATAACAGCGCCCCTACAATAATTACCAGCGAACGACTAACATGCTATACTTAAGCGTCATTAGTTCTGCTTGAAGACCTACATCAGTATCATGTATTTATTTCTCAATGAGGTATACGTATGAGAGGTTTACAGTTCAGAAGAGTATTTAGTTATTCGCTCAGTAGGCTTACAGAATCGAGACGAAGATTATACATCCCTAATGATTTTCGGGTTCGAATCCCCTTCGCACCAAACATGCTCGCCCTTTCAGCTCTGGAGGCATTATAAAGTTACTGTCGATCCCACAATTCATTGGTAGAAAATTAGCCCAAGTGTTGGCGGTGGGAGGTGATGACTAGTTGCCTTCACTCTGTCTTATACTGCAAAATTAGGAACGGCTGGCCCAAAAAGAGTCCTTGTGTAGCTTTCCGCGAAATTCAAAAAGAAACAAACCACAACGGTTTTCCAACCACGGATACTGCTGGATGAATATTCTTCCATTAAACGTATCAACTAACACGTGACACCAGTAGTAACAGCTCCGTTATCGTTCACAGCTACAAAAAACTTTCCCTTTCTCCATTGTTATTGGTACTACTGTTGCCAGACAACTCTACTGTCAACAATTATAAATAAATCTACCATCAATTCCTAATCACGCGTCGTATTATTTTCTGTTAAATTCTCGTAGCAACAGTGTAATTTAGAAAAATCCTTTTGTTTGGTTAAAAACCTAAACGTCAAATCCAAATGACTAAACTGTCTGGAGTCCAAGAGCAGGATACTTAAAATACACATTATGACGGTCATTTAACCGATAAATAAAAACTTGAGTGCTTTAAAAAGCTCCCCGATAGTACAGCGGTAAGTCTACAGATTTACAACGCTAAAATCAACGGTTCGATTCCTTTCGGTAGGCTCAGCAGATAGCCTGATGTGGGTTTGCGATAAGAAAACACAATGAATTAAAAAAATTAAAACTTATTTTCATACAAATGTACTTACCATCTTATTATTGTACTTTTCATTAAATATTACTTTCTTAAATAAATAAAGAGTTTGTTATTAAAACATGCGATATAAAAGAATGCAATTCATAAAATATAAACAATCTAACATTTATCTCGCGAGCAGCATAATAACAAATTAACAGAGTTCTCAGATGAGCTTTTATTAGTTTTGACGCAACGTAACGTAAATTACAAAAACATAAACAGTAAATCATCATATTTGCAATAGTTATAATTAATCTAGACGTGCGAATTTTTAACAAAATTTAATTAAAATATATAAATTTTTTTCACAATATTTCGGTAATAATAGTATGTATTTAAGTGAAATGTTACAATAATAACTGTATACAGACTGACTGATACAAACTACAAAAACTCGAGACATAAAAGAGTTGAAAACACATTGTCAAAAATATTTTGACCATTCACCATATATCTCAAAATAAATTAATTTCATACTGTTTTGGTAGTCATGATAATATTACTGTGTGCTGAACGCTATTATATATTTTAATGGTTTCATAGCATAGAATCCCCCCCCCCCGTTATTAAGGCTGTGGGCCCGGCATGGCTGTTTGTCTGGTTTTTTTTATTTCTCACAAAGCTACTCGAGGGATATTTGTGCTAGCCGTCCCTAATTTAGCAGTGTAAGACTAGAGGGAAGGCATCTAGTCATCATCACCCAACGCCAACTCTTGGACTACTCTTTCACCAACGAAAAGTGGGTTTGACCGTCATATTATAACGCCCCCACGGCTGAAAGGGCGAGCATGTTTGGTTATCCAACCAAGCAAAACGACCTATGTTAAACTCACGCAACGCAAGACCGTTGAAAATAAAAGGACACATTATATTCACACACACCAGAGAAAAACAAAGCGCTAAAGGTTAAGTGACATATATTAAAATCAAACAAGTTCGCTAAAAGTGACTCATTATTAAAAGCAATATTTTGTATATTTGAGCGCTCGAAAGTTACAATAATTTAACATGAAAACTCCAAAATAAGAATTTGTAAAAAAACGATATTTTTTATTTGTTTTATATAAAAAACTGACGTTTGAATGCGAAATAAGATGTGATTTAAAAACATAATTTTGTAAAGAACTTAAAGCACACTTCTGAATCAATAGGCCTGGTACTCGTAATCTGAGGGTCGCGGGTTCGAATCCCCGTCACACCAAACATGCTCGCCTTTTCAGTCGTGGGGGCGTTATAATATGACGGTCAATCCCACTTTTCGTTGGTAAAAAAGTAGCCCAAGAGTTGGCAGTGGGTGGTGATGACTAGCTACCTTCCCTCTAATCTTACATTGCTAAATTAGGGATGGCTTGTGTACGTAGCTCTCGTGCACCTTTGCGCGAAATTGAAAAACATAACAAACAGTAATAAATAAAATAATCCACAACATTAATATGTTATTTTTATCACACATTTAAAGTTATATCGAAGGTTAAAAGAAAGTAATTTATACAAAGATGTCACTAAAAAAAATTATCTGACTGCGCAACATACAATCTACTTTCGTTTATCACTAACAAAACTAACAAACAACGAGAAAGAGAGAGAGAGGTAAATCTACGGATTTAAAACACTAAAATCAGACAGCCCGATGTGGCTTTACTAAAAGAAAAATACCAAAAATATTCAGTGTCTAACGCCTAATGGTGTTATCCGAGAAAATAAACACGCTAGTTTCATTTTATTACATCCACAATAAGTATACAATTATCTATTTGTTTCAACGTTCATATATGAAAATAAAACATACTGAACGAGGACAGGCAAATCTTATGTAGAGTCACTGTACGATTGTGCTCACCGATATTAATTTCATGTACAGCCATTGTAATGGTAGTGCTTACACGTATTCATTTCGTTACGTTCAGTGACTGTACGGTAGTGCTTATCGGTATTAATTTTGTTATGTACGGCCACCGTACGCTCGTGATTGCTGGTAATAATATTGTTATCTACAGTCATTGTATGGTAGTACTTACTGGTGTTAATTTTTGTCTATACAGTCAATATACAACAGTGTTTACAAGTATTTATTTTCTTATGTATAGTCATTGTACGGTAGTGCTCATTACTATTAATTTTTTTTAATATACAATAGTGCTTTCTGGTATTAATTTTGTTATGTACAATCATTGTATGGTTGTGCTTTTTAGTATTAATTTTGTTATGTGCAGTCATTGTACAGTAGTGCTTAACAGTATTAATTTTCTTATGTACAGTCATTGTAGAGTATTGCTTAGTGGTATTAATTTTGTGATGTGCAGTCAATCTACGGTAGATCAGTAGAAACACAAACAGTACCTTAAAGAAATCCAGAACACAAACAGTAGCTTAAAGAAGTCCAAAAGACCAGTAGAAACACAAACAGTAGCTTAAGGAAGTCCAAAAGACAAATAGAAACACAAACAGTACTTAAAGAAATCCAGAATAACAGTAGAAACACAGAAATTAGCTTACGAAATCCAGAAAACCAGTAGAAACACAAACAGTAGTTTAAAGAAATCCAGAAGACCAGTAGAAACACAAAGAGTAGCTTAAGGAAATCCAGAAGACTACCAGAAACACAAACAGTAGCTTAAAGAAATCCAGAAAACAACTAGAAACACAAACAGTAGCTTAAAGAAATCCAGAAGACCAATAGAAACACAAAGAGTAGCTTAAAAAAATCCAAATCATCAGAAGAAACACAAACAGGAGGAAACTTAAAGAAATCCAGCTTTGCTTTCTTCACCCAAAGCATAAAATAATGTAAAGTGAAAACCAACTGGAATATCATGATAAAAAACATAACTAACACAGGCGACTTGAAAACTAAAGGATGGACACTAGATGATAAAAGTCATTTCATTTATGGAATTACAAAAAGCACTCTAATTCCTTTAAACTTACCATGCACTGATTTATGGTCACTGACCATTACACAGTGAACAGCAAAGTTGTAAGGAATTGTCACTGTAGGCATTGATATATGGGGAAGGTATTTCTTTACTGACTTCTGTTGACTCCAAACAAAGGGTTAAATACACAAGAAACAAAGAAAGCTGTCATAATAATAACCAGAAGGATAAAGTAAAATCTATACTACCAGACAGCACAAAAATTATCAAAGAGTAAGTCTGTAAGATACTTATATTATAAAAGTCATATCACTCAGGTTTCATCAGCTGATTTCCCACTAATTAAAATCTCTCATTTAACAATTTTATTTAACAATAAAAATTCTTACTGTTCTATTAATGACAACATTAAATTTACCTACTATCTCAATAATTTTGATTTTTGTTTGTTCACAAGCTTTCACTAACCATTAAAGTATTTGACAATGAAAGGTAGATAAGTGTAATGTTATCACATGGTGAATAAAGTCAAAGACATAACAACAATCGTGCTAATCTACAGACTTTCTTAATACAGTGTAAGATAGAAATATCAGACGAGACAACTAGTGCTTAATAAATACTTCAGAAATTACATACTTATAAAATTCAGCCCAATTAATAGTATCACACCTATCAAATGACAAATACATTTCACAAAAAATACACTATTTTCTTTCAAAACACTTAATCAAAACTTGACTTTTAGTTTACCATACCCAAGTATGTTGAATTTTGTGAAATAAGCAATAAAACATATTAGAAATATAAATATTTTCTAACAATTATTCTTACAAATTATATAATACTATAGAAATAATGGTATAGAACTTTCACCTGTTACTATATGACAGTATATAAACAGGTTAACTTGTCACCTGTTACTACATGACAGTATATAGTTTTATGTCAGGATGATCTCATTTCAATGACCATCAGTAACTAGCCATCATGATGATGTCCCACCTTCTCTGATACATCCTCTTCATTTCCCTGATGTCTTGATGAAACCCTCCCTCTTCTTCTTTGCTGATGATATGATACCAAGAGTTTCAGGGAAATAATTAATACATGAGTGGAAGAAATGAACTTTCCAACTCATATTAAAACCAAATTCTTTGAATTTATTAAACATGTTACTGACAATATGTTAGATCCTTGTTGTTTCCTAAATAGTTGTCAATAACAGCTTTTAAAGACAATCCACTTTTCTTTTTCAACTTTCCTCATTGTCTTTTCAGACTGTTCATTTGAAGCCAATTTTATAATCTGAGGTTCAACAAAAATCCCTTCTTTAAGTTTCACTTCTGATAGAGCTGGGAGTTGTTCACATAGATACTTTGTTGTATTTTCTGTTAAAGAACTTAACAAAAATTTGTTTTTACTTACTAATTTTCTTTGTAAATACACATTATAGAAAGTATATATCAATGACAACAATTTTATTTACAATATTAGTGTGACTTGTATGTTACTTATACCACAAACATTACGTGCCTACAAGCAGATGGACTTCATCAACTCTTCTAGGTTTCACATCACAGCAACAATGACACTAAAATTTACACAGCTTAAGTGAGCTTTTAAGAGCTTTTAACTCATCAAAATTTTATTCAAAAGCAACATAAGCTTACACATAAAAAACTACTGCTTACCAATGTTTATTTAGCTTTTCAAGCTGCCATCTTCCTGTACATCAAAGAGTGAATAACATAACCCTCTAGGAGTAGAAACTAGAAGGAAGGAAAGCGAAATCAATTTCTTTATCTTACTACAAAATATTTTATAAATTTAAGAATTGTACGTAGTTAAGTTTAACCCTTTGACAGGTAGAAATACCTTCCACAATCTACATCTAATGTTATTGAATGTGACATAATATTAGGTCATGTCCAGTTCTTGTCTTTAGTACATTTTGAGTTGCTTGAGGAACAGCTTGTAACTGCATAACATCATCCAACTACAAACACTGATGTTTTACAACAGATATCTATCACTGGTTATCAAAACTACGTAATGTTATGTAAAACTAATATTTTTTAGCCAAAACAAAGTGTGTGAAATATATATTTCAAATTTGATTATTTTAAGGTTTGATATTTTTCTACAAATTGTTACTTAATACAGATATAATCATTCAGTGTCACATAGATTCATTTCTACTGTACACTTGACTATTGATGTCATTCAAAACCTCTTTGATATATTCTTAACTCTTCTGTACACTTTACCACTGATCTCATTCAAAACATCTTTGATATTTACTTATCTCTACTGTATCATGACCTTTGGCCAAAATTGATTAAGGCCTTTCTATAAGTTTAAGTGTCCCAATAGAGTAGACAAATTTTAAAATTCAACAATGATGCAGGTTCCCTTCAATATTTAACAAAATTTTCCATTTTCACATAATAAGGTCTACACAGATTTTGTCAGCTCTGTACAATGTTTAGTTCTTAGATGCAAATAACTTATTTTGTTTCAGTCATGATTTGCGACATACACTGGTTTACAAAAGTGTTGTAACATTTTTCTATATTTGGACAACATTTTATTATTAGTAGTAATATGAAAAGGAAATCCAGTCCAAGTAATGATAACAAATTAGTGCTACTATTTACTACATTAAGAAACGTTTCTACACACTACCTTCACTTGTACACTACTGTAATTTATAGGCCTATATTACAAGTGATATACAAATGGAAACATTCCATTAGTTATACAGTGTATAACACAATAATCAACTTTCTTGCACAATTCCATGATCAAGTAACTGCACATATGCCATAACTTGAATTTCACGTAATTTTTAATAGATTAAAATGGACTTACTGAAAGAAAAACACAATAACCATGCCCACATTAGCCTTTAATGTCACATAGGCAAGTATCATGTAGATAAATAGTTTGATTAATTTGTTTGTTACACGTGTATATCATGTAAACAAGTGGTTTGATCTGTTTGTTGCATGTGTGTGTATAATGTAGATAAACAGTTTGTATTTCTTGTGGAAAGTTCAAACTTTAATGTAAATAGTTAATGCTGTATAAGTCAAAACATCTTTCTAAGCATACAAGTAGCTAAAACCAGATCAACATCAGGAGTAATAATTCATGAAAGAAACTTTCAGATTTTTTTCTCCCATTATAGGTTATGTAACAGGAAAACACCTATGACCTAGTTTCATATCTTTAACGCTTTTCTTTTACACAAAGTCACTGGTTTAGAAAGTATTCAACAGGTTAATCAAGTTACTCTCTCCTTAGATCTGTGTATCTTTAGAATAAATGCACCATTCAAGCACTACAAACTGTAGCATGATATATTGTGAAATTATTTATTTAGTAACAAAAAAATCAAAATCATTATTGTACACTTACTTTCATATGATAATCACATGAATTACATTTACTAAAGTTTACAAGTGAAAGTAAATATTTGAGAAAGTTTAAATGAATGAAAACATGAGGTCATATTACTCACTATGTCCTAAGATTTACCCTTAAATAAATTTCAAGAGATTAATAATAATCAAAACAGCAGAAAAGTTGCAAATTATTTGAATTAAACTTATTAAAGTTTGCATGAACATCACATGACAATGTTTGTTGGTTTTTTTCATTTTCTTCTGAACTGTAAACTCCAGTGTTAAAAATAAAAGTAGAAGCTCATACCTTTCAGTTATACCAAGTTATACCTGTCTTAATATTGAAGTTCAGAGTTTTAAGATTGTGTTTTAAAATAACAAATTTAAAACTTTAATTACTTATACTTTTATGCTTGTATGTTGTGGGTGTCACTTACAACAACAAAAACTAAAGGAAGGAAGGTAAAGTAAACGAGATAATTTAATATCACCTTGTTAGTAGCACTAGTATTCCTTTATTTTATACTGAAGATATTTTGTTACCTATATTATTTCATAAATATCAGTAAACATAACAGAACACAACTGTTTCCTTTATTTAATATAAACATGCTTATTTAACTAAAAACAATAACTATTTCGTGAAAATTATAATTATTTTTCTCATCAAACTCGTTCTACAAAATATAATCACAGACCTTACCTTTTCATAAATATAGTTGCTAGAACTGTAACTGATACAAAAGTTGTTTGACCAATGAAAGTTAAATCCTATTTGAGCTCTTGAAACCATTTTCTCCATTGACTTCTGAGCGTTATTTTGTTTTAGTTAATCCCACTACAGCTTTGATAGACTGCCCTGCTCTGATAAATCCTAAAACTGGACTGTTTTCTAAATAATCAGAGGGTTTAAAGAAGCGTTGTTTGATGCAATAAATAATTTGCAGTATGAAACTGCAAATACAATTTATTTATTTATAAACTCAGCTTTGCCTTTCCCTAGACTATTATCTCCTCTCGTAGTTTTAAAACAATATTTTGGCCGACAAAAATTGTACTTTCTAAATTTGGGGCTGTTTACCACTTTTAAAGTACCACTCTTTAAATACAATGATTAATATAGTTCTAACTTCTACGTTTTAGGTTTAAACTTTCTCTAGCCCGAAATTTTCCATTTGTTTACAAACACATCTGGTTTATCATGGAAAGTTAACAACAAGAACCAAAACACTTGCAAATTCACCAATCAGAATGCGTTATTTTTCCGGCAAACTCGACGTCATAACTACTTGGCGAATAAATAACAAAGAACAAAGTACGAGTATCACAAGGCATCGTGTGATGAGGCAGAAGGTGACCTCTAGATAGTAATTGTAGTACAAGATAAACATCTCCAGACGCGTACAACTAACACGTGATTTATCTGTGTTTATTTTGGAAACGTTATAAATATCTTATAGGGTTCTAAATAGAAACTTATTTTTAACGATTTGTGTAGTGCAGGATAATAAACCAGTAAGAACACCAATGGTTTGATCTGAAGTTTATACAACATTTTCAGTATAAAATACACAATGTTCTGTATATTAGTTAAATGAAGGTGTCCTATAGTTTTCTGAAAGAAAATTTGCCCTCAGAACTCCGGTGATACCTATACCTAATTGTGAAATTCCCTTACACTGCTTAGACTCAGTCTTAAAGGCCTCACGCGGTTAATAAATGTTCAGCTTGAAACGGCCATTCAAATGTATTAAAGTTCGGTACATGATTAATAGTAAATCTTTTAACAATTCTTCGTTGTCCGTAATATTTCAATTTTTTATATCATTTGGTTAATTTACAACTCAAGTCTCTCGTATAGAGGAATATTGCACTAACAATCGTTCCCCCTTGTGGCACGCTGTAAAATGAAGGCTGGAAACGCTAAAAGCCAAGTATAAAGTTTGCTGCTTCAGCAATGAACGAAAATTGTTATGGTAACAACGACTTTTTCAAACAAGACAGTCATGATTATAAGCAATCAAACTATGTTGTATATAATTGGTATTAGGTCAATCACATTTTTAACACTACATTCCTTAACCAGTCTCTTAAGAACTTTTAGATATTATAAAAGTGTATAATAATAGTATTCCAACTATAATATATTCGCCATATCCATTTTTGCTGTGTACTAGCCGACCTAATGAGTTTTAGATACTAGCAATACGCGTCGACAATATATTAGCAAGGACTATCAACCCAGCTGTGGCGGTAGATTTAAACTACTGCTAGAAAAATTTGAAAAAAAAAACAAAAAAAAACTTGTTTCGTCCATGCATGGTCTGAGCCCTGAAATGGGCCGGAGCATCAAGTATACTTTTACTCTGGCCCAAAGCTATAAAAAAAAAAATAAATAAAAAAAACGAAAAAATAAATAAATAATAAGAATAAGAATAACAAAATAAAATTGGAAATCGTATTGATGTTATGATTGTTCGGGAAGGAGGAAGAGGTCTTTTATATGCAAAAAACGGCTCTTTTGGGCTCAGAAAACACAAAAATTCTCAACAAGTGGGTTTCTCGACATCACTGAGGAAGAGGTCTAATGTACCTGACCCTCCTGAGTATTTAACAACTATACTCAAATACCGACACATCGGAACGAAGGAAGAGGTCTAATGTACCTGACCCTCCTGAGTATTTAACAACTATACTCAAATACCGACACATCGGAACGGAGGCTATGACACTTCTCACAACAGCATACAGAGTCCCGAGATCAACATCATCTAAATTCATTCACAATTACTCGAACATACCAACCATATCAGATAGACTCCTAAATATTACAATTAGATATTTTAACAAAAATTGGATGAAAAATGATTTATTATGCGAACTAGATAGGTACCTCATACATGATGAAGAAAATCCTAAATACCTCTCCCCAGTTAACATATATATCAAACATAAAGAAAAATAAATTAAAGTAAAATATGTATGTATATAAACTTTAAATCGTGTATTTATTGTTTACATATTTATGTATTTTAAAATAATAATAAGATAAAATAAATAAATTGCCACCAGCAAGCTTGACTACTGTGAATAAGAGACTATAAATGGACATTGCCCTGAAAAGGACCTAACATACAAACAGTTAGGGAAAATACGTTCAGGAAGGAGGAAGAGGTCAAAGTGAACCTGACCCTCCAGGGCGAAATACCCAAATACCATTGACCAAGGAAGGCTATGATAAACAACTAAAACAAGAAAAATGGGACAACTTCTGCTCTCGACTAAACGAACAAACCAACCCTACTAAGTTCTGGCTACACTTGAAAAGATTCACAAATTAACCCACCACAGGAAAATACCCAATACTGGAATATAACGACACCTTAGCACAAACCAACAAAGAAAAAGCAGAAGCCTTCAAACATCAATTACAAAGCACATTTAAAACACACAAAAATAAGCAACAACGTAACAAATAACATACAATTATATAATCCACACTTTCCAGTCAACATTAAAAACAGCAACGCCAACAATACATATGACTACAATACACAACTACTCATCAAAAAATCAAATTAAATGAACTTGAACAAGCAATCAAAAATACAAAAAACAATGCATTGGGAAATAATCGAATACAAGCAATACTTCTCAAAACAGGCACTTCAAAATTATTTGACCACCTATTAGCAATATTTAAATTTATCTCTACACTCTGGATACATCCCAGTTTCTTGGAAGCAAGCTAATATTTTAATGTTCCACAATGAAAGAAAACCAGCTAATAAATCAAACAGTTATCGACTGGTCACCCTGACCAGCTGTGTGGGCAAAATTCTCGAAAGAATATTAAGCAATAGACTCTCCACGTTTTTTGAGATTGATTCAAAATTACTAGAAGAACAAAACGGATTTAGAAATTATAGGCAAACAACAGATCACTTAATTAGGTTAACTGAAACAATAATAAACAGCTTTAGTAATAAATAATGCACTGCTGCCTGCTTCCTCGATATCGAGAAATCATTCGACACTGTATGGCACAATGGTCTTCGGTTTCACATGTATGAAATGGGACTACCGCGTGGAATTATTCGCTGGTTATCAAAAGTTTGGGAAAATAGAAAATATAGAGTAAACGTAGAGGGAACTTTCTCGGAGTTCTTCACTCCAGAAGCTGGAGTCCCTCAAGGAGGGGTGGTTAGCCCTATTCTCTTCATCACGTATATAAACAATATGCCACTTAAAGACCCAAACCATGGATACGTGTCTCAGTTTGCTGATGATGTAACAATTTTGGAAAATTGCCCCTACACCAGAAATAGCAGCCACTAACTTACAACCACAACTAAATAGATTATGTGAATATTGCGAAAAATATAGAATTAAAATAAATACAGCGAAGACGCAATTAGTAATATTTTCAAAACCTACGAAATACCAAAAATTTCAACTCAAAATGTATATGAATGGAGAGCTCCTCCAGACTGCTACGTCTGCAAAAATTTTGGGATTTACATATGATTCGAAACTTACATGGATAAAACATGTAAATAACATAAAAACTAAAATTTGGCGAATAATAAGCTATGCTAGGAGTCTAAATGGTAAAAACTACGGAACAACACCAGAAAACATCATTAAAATATACAAGACATACCAGGGCTGTTCAAAAAATACGCGGACTGACGTCATAAAACAAAATGTACTTTATTCAGAAGTAACAGGTCTGGGACCCCTTCAAAGTACTTTTCTCCCCAACTCACACACTTATCCCAACGGTGTTTCCACTTGTTGAAACAGACCTGGTACGCTTCTTTTGTAATGTCCTCCAGCTCCTTCGTGGCAATTGCCATAATTTCGGGAATCGTCTCAAATCTTCTTCCTTTGAAGGGTCCTTTGAGTTTGGGGGAATAAGAAAAAATCGCAAGGAGCAAGGTCAGGCGAGTAGAGGGGAAGAACAGTGATCGAGTGTTTGGCCAAAAATTCACGAGTTCTGAGGCACAAATTTCGCAGCAACGCGGTGCATCTTTAATTTTTCGGTCAAAATCTCGTAACAAGATCCAACTTATATCCTACTCTCTTCAGCAAGCTCCCTGACAATCAGACGTAGATTTTCCCACACCAGGGTGTTGATTTTGTAGACGTGTGGGTCGTAGAAGGACGTCCAGGACGCTCATAATCTTCAATGGACTGTCGACCATCCTTAAAACGTTAATGCCACTTGAAACATGCCGTACGCTTCATAGCAACATCATCGTAAGCCGTGTTCAGCATAGCAAAAGTTTCAGTCGCAGATTTTCCAAGTTTAACACAAAATTTCACAGCAAGTCGTTGCTCCTTCTTTCTGAAATCCGCCAAACGAAAAAATCGCACTTCACTTAAAATCACGTAGTTAATACACAAATGAAGATATCTGCAACCGGGAAATGGCGTCATAATCAGTTCAGGTATTTTTTGAACAGACCTCGTACATTAGACCTGTAATAGACTATTCAACTCCTGCATGGATCAATGTAAGTGTAAAACAAATCCAAACCAAACTATAAACATTACAAAATACACTAATTACATCAGCATACAGAGTACCTAAAACCACTTCATCAAAGTTCATGCATAATTACTCAAAGACACAAACAACACTAGGTATACTTCAACATGGTACAATAAAATATTTTTATAAAAATTGGCGAAAAAATGGGTTATGCGAACTAGACAGGTATTGCATATATGATTAAGAGAGATCTAAACACCTCTCTCCGTTAAATTTATACATAGGATCATTAAGATAAAATCATTTAAAATAATAATAATAATAGTAATAATAGAATAGAGCTAAAATAAAACAGGCCACCTACGTTCTAAACTTATTTTAAATAATAAAAATAAAAGAACAGTATAAATGGACATTGCCCTGAAAAGGACCTGCCTAAATTTATATCATTCCAGCTAATCAGTATTTAATCGAAATATATTAATCTGGCCACTCCAACAAAGTCATGGAAGGAGGAAGAGGTCTAGTGTACCTGACCCTCCTGAGTATACAAATAGATATACCCAAATACCAGAGAGAGAGAGAAGACTATGATGTTAGTAAAATAGGAAATATAACTGACAGGAAAACATGTAAAACAAGCTTAACCCTCTCAGGCCATATTCCCGGGTTATCGTGAATTTCAAACCTCACTATTAGCTGAATTCCCAGAATAGCGGGAATAAGAAACATTTAAACGAGGTCAAACTAAAAATAAATCAACCAATTATAATAAAGGAACGTTGTGAGTGCAGTATTAATATTATTTTGCAAATAGCAGCTCCCTGTTAGCGCCAAATTCGTCCTTTTTGTAAAGATATTTGCTGATATGTTCACAAACTTCTATAATAAAGTCACTAATTATATAGCAAATAATAAACATTAATATGAACCAATATTTCCAGTAAACATAACTGATACTAATACAAGTTCCAACACTGATTATGAAAGCACATTACTAACAAACGAAATATTCCTTCATGAAATACTAGAAGCAATAAAAAACACCAAAAACAAAGCACCAGGAGAAGATGAAATTCAAGCTATTCTCCTAAAAAAGGGCACTCTGAAATTGTTTGACCACCTAAATTCACTATTTAACTTATCGTTATCCTCAGGATATATCCCAGTTTCTCGGAAGCTAGCAAATATTTTAATGTTCCATAAGGAAGGAAAACCAGCGAATAAACCAAATAGCTACCGACCAATCAGCCTGACCAGCTGTGTAGGCAAAATTCTTGAAAGAATAATAAGTAATAGACTCTCCACATTCTTGGAGATAACATCAAATTTACCAGAAGAACAGAATGGATTCAGAAAATTTAGACAAACGACAGACCATTTAATAAGATTAACAGAAACCATAATAGATAGTTTCAACAAAAATGAATGTATAGTCGGTTGCTTCCTCGATATCGAGAAAGCATTCGACACCGTTTGGCACGACGGTCTAAGGTTCCGAATGAATGAAATGGAACTACCGCGAGGAATTATTCGCTGGTTATCTAACTTTTTGGAAAACAGAAAATGTAGAGTAAACGTAGAAAGAACTTTTTCCGAATACTTTACTCCACTAGCTGGTGTCCCACAGGGAGGGGTGGTTAGCCCTATACTCTTCATCATGTATGTAAAGAATATGCCACTGAAGGATCCAAATCATGGATTCTCATCACAGTTCGCAGATGATGTGGCAATCTGGAAAAGTGCCGCAACACCCATGATAGCAGCTACAAACATACAACCACAATTAAACAGAATTAGTGAATACTGTGAAAAATATAGAATTAAAATAAACACTGCAAAAACTCAGCTCGTACTCTTTACGAAATCGACAAAACACAAAAAACAACAGCTAGAAATATATATGAATGGCACTCTACTCCAGATTGCCCAATCAGCAAAATTTTTAGGTCTGACTTATGATTCAAAATTAACTTGGATCAATCATGCCAACGAAATTAAAAATAAAATCTGGCGAAGAACAAACTATGTAAGGAGTCTAACTGGTGAAAACAGTGGAGCATCTATAGATAACATATTGAAAATATACAAAACATATATTAGACCTGTAATAGACTATGCAGCTCCAGCATGGATAACTGTAAGTAATGAAACAATCAAAGCTAAACTACAAACAATCCAAAACGCACTTCTCACAACTGCATACAGAGTCCCGAGATCAATATCATCTAAATTCATTCATAAATACTCGAACATACCAACCATATCAGATAGACTCCTACATATTACATTAGGTACTTTAATAAAAATTGGATGAAAAATGATTTACTATGCGAACTAGACAGGTAACTCATACATGATGAAGAAAATCCTAAATATCTCTCCCCAATTAACATATATTTTAAATATAAAGATAAATAAATTAAAGTAAAATATGTATGTATATAAACTTTAAATATTATATTTATAGTTTACATATTTATGTATTTAAAAAAAATTGCCACCAGCTAACTTGACCTACTGTGAATTATATAAACATTTAAAACAGTATAAGAGTCTATAAATGGACATTGCTCTGAGAAGGACCTAACATACAAACAGTTAGGGAAAATAAGTTCAGGAAGGAGGAAGAGGTCAAAGAGAACCTGACCCTCCAGGACAAAATACCCAAATACCATTGATCCTTGTGATATGATCATGGATTTCTGCTGTAGAGCTCAGGCCAGTGGACAATTTGGCTTACTTGGGTCAAGGTAAACAGGGTTAAGACATGAACGTAATTTAAAATCTATGACTGACTGTTATTATTATAATGTTATGAGTATCAGAAATGAAAGTAGTTGTCACAACTAAGAATTTTGATACCTTGGGTTGAGATTTGGAAGTTTTAATGATTGGGTCTTTTAAACACAATAGTGTGGAGCTGATTTCGGAATATTACGAGATGGGAAAGTTATTAAATTATACGTTCACTTCAGTTTTTGTGAAGGAAGATACAAATATTGTTTAATCAAAGCACTTAACGTATGGAGGTGATATTAGTGTAAAATATACCAGTGAATGTGCAAAGTTTCACACATGTCATACAGAACTACCCGGAATAAACTTGTTAACAATATGTCTCAAATTTTGCCTTTTGCGTTTTTTTTTTTTTTTAAGAGTATATTAATGATATTGACTCTGGAATGATTAACAAAGTTTTCAAGTTTGCAGTTGATATTAAGTTGTTTTTTTTTGGAGTAGCTAACTATATCAAAGATGTTGCAGACTTACAGGGAGATTTAGATCATTTGATGCACATAGCTAATATATGGCAGATAATGACTAACTATCCAAAATGGAAGGTAATGTGTGTAGGTTCTTACAATTCAAATGTGAGTACATTAAATACTGTGGTTGACAAAAATATATTGGTGTTGTGATAAAAAAAAATCACTTAAGTACTATAGCTAGCAATAGTATTAATTGGGTTTCAGGTGCCATATATAAAGTTAATGAGTACAAGGCAAACGATATTATTGTTTTACTGTATAGATCACTTGTAAGACCTTATTTAGAGTGTTGTGTACAATTTCGGGCTCTATCCTCCAACATGGCCATTGAATTGTTGGAAAGAGTTCAGGGACAAGCCACTATGGTACCTGAGATGGTAGGGTTGTCTTGTGAGGAGAGACTAAAACCTCTAAACGTGTTTTCTCTGGATAGAAGAAGGGCCAGAGGGGAATTTGATTGAAATGTTTGAGATTATTAAGGGTACTGATAATATAGAGTCATCATTTGTATGTGTATTCGCAGTGAAAACAATAGAACAAAGTTCATAAATTCAAATTTTGATAGCGTACGAATCGTTTACAGTTTTAGTTTGGTCGGTATTATTTTTCAAACAGGATAGTTGGGTTTTGGAATGAGCTGAGTTCAATAAAAAATTGGATGAATATATGAGTAGTAAGGGGTGGTTATAGTTTGGAGCTGGAAGGGGAATCCTTTTTATTGCTTTAAAATTTTATTAATTTTTTATGGTATGATGTAAATCATTGATATAAGTAACACTAAGTTAAAAGTCACGAGATTTTCGGCATGCGAAAGCGGCCGCAATTGCTCTATGTTGAAGTGTCAAATCAGTCAACTTGAAAATGGCAAGGCGATCTCATGTCGCAACTAAACTAACATTTGAATTATTTTATTTTATTTTAATAAATTTTTCAAGCCAAGATTATTTTAACCCGGAAATTAGTGCAAATAAAAAAGGTTCACAAAGCATATGAATAATGTATTGGATTTTAGTACAGAGGGAAATCTTAAGATTAAAATACATTCTTTTTCCTTGGTATTTATTAAATGTCACAGAAAAAGATATATATTTTAAATATTGTTGCTAGTGAGCAAGCGTGATGTCCTTTTCTGTAACTCTTTTCTTAATTTGGCGCAAAGCTACACAAGGTTATCTGCGTTAGCTGCCCCTAATTTTGCAGTGTGAGACGAGGGAGAAGGCAGCTAGTCATCACCACCCACCGCTAACTCTTGGGCTACTCTTTTACCAACGAATAGGGGGATTGACCGTTACATTATAACTCTCTCACGGCTGTAAGGACAAGCATGTTTGGTGTGACGAGGATTTGAACCCGCAACCCGAGGATTAAGAGTCGAGTGCCTTAACCACCTGGCAATGCCGGTTGTTTTTTTTTCTGGAAATAGGGAAGAAAAATGTTATTTATGTATCTGTACTTCCTTTATCGTTTTTAACTAAAGTTGATGGAAATAATTAAGAACATTTATGATATAATAAAATTCAATGGATTTTTATGAAGATTTGTGGAAAAATTGATACAATTACTCGAAGAAAAAATAAAACATGAAGTCAAAAAGAAGAAACGCAAATCATTACTTCATCAATGCTAATCCAGCGTACTCGATCTAAAGACAATAAATTTACGAATGATACTCTTCCAAAAACTCCCTTTTCATCCTTTTTACCGAATTATGACCGGATGGTCATGTTTTACAACTATTACTAGATCTTTTCGGATCCAAGCCTCTTCTCTTGAAATGGTCTCTGCAAGATCTACAATTAAAGGCATAACCAATCTCTTATTGGAAAGAAAAATTTTTTTCTCATGATACTGTAAATATATTATCTTGGTGAAACCCAGTATAAGATAATTTACGAGTATTATTATTTTGTAATAAGATAAAAAAACATCTTTATGGAAGACTGTTTTGAAGTAGTTTGTTATATTGCAAAAAACCAAAAGAGGAAAGCCCAAAACTCGACAGAAGTATATTAGCAAACATTTGTTTCCAAGTCAATACAAGCAGCTGTGTTTTGTAAAGTCGTTTCAAAATAAAAAACACACTTGGTCGCTTTTGGGAAAGATTCTACTAGAGGGTTATGAGAGATGTTGAAAAATGGCGTCGAATGCGTAAGGTATTTACTGCAAAGATGGGTCATTTAAGTTGACGAGAGTAACACTTAAACTTTATCAAGTTAGAGCACAAGTGGAAGTAAGAGGCTTTGTCATAATTGGGCCATTGCAAAAATCTGATACTGAAACAAATATATTCTGGAAGCAATGGATTATTTTTCAAAATAGCCACAAAATTTTAAGTAATTCAAAATTAAAAGCAGCCACAACAGCAATGTCAGTTGATTAATCTTCACAAAGTTTGGCTTATCCATTGAAATTCATTCTAACCAGGAGAAAACTTTGATCCACCAATATTTAACGGATACTGTGAACTGGCGGACATACAAAAATAGGACATCATCATTATATTCCAATCAGATAAATGGTAAAAACATTTCAATATTACACAAGACAGACAATTTGTCAAGTTTACTGAAGAAACGTAAATCGATTGGTATCTAAAGTTACCAGCAATACTCATGTTTTACAGTTCTGCACAAAGCTAGAGATCATACATGATAATGGCAGAACAAGAACTTCAAAAACCAGTGGATGTGATCACTGAAAGGTCATTTAATAGATACCTACCAGATAACAATACTAACTTTGTGAGGAATATGTAGAAACAACTAATAGTATGTCAGAGAAAACCTAGGCTTAGTTAGAAAGGCAATGAATCAATGCTAAGATGTCAAGTTTCATTTGCATTAATTTAATGCTTGATACCTTCCTCGTAGGAAGAAAGGGAAGTCAGTAGAGTGACTGTAAAGGTCCTTATGAAATCAATTAGTAGCTTTAAGATGCCACATACTAAATAAAGCGGAAAGGTTAAAGATTGTCAGTGTTAAATGATTATGGTAGTACTCTGATCCTGGGACATACAGTAAAAACAAAAACACTGAAGGCTGGAGAGAAGGGGGAAGGATTGTTTGTTTTTAAATTTCGTTTAAAGCTACATAAGGGTTATCTATGCTAGCTGTCCCTAATTTAGCAATGTAAGACTAGAGATAAGGCAGCTAGTCTTCATCACCCACCGCCAACTCTTGGGCTACTATTTTACCAACGAATAGTGGAATTGACCGTAGTATTATAACACCCACACGGCTGAAAGAACGAACATGTTTGGTGTTACGGGGAGTTACCCTGAGATTACGAATCGAACGCCTTAGCCCACCTGGCCAAGGAGGAAGGAGTTAACTTTTCAGGTGAACCTGAGGAAGGCAGAATCCATTGCTTAACAACATCTGCTATCACTTCAGCAAGTGTCTAACAAAATAATATAAATTGTTTTTATTTATTTATTTTTAATCTATGTTGGATGAAATTTAGGCAGAGGGATGAACGGTGAAATTAAAATAATGCTTTGTTTATACATATATCTCAGTTAAGTTTGAAAAAAAAACGTGATAATTATCCGTCTTGTAAATCCTTTGTAAAAGAGTGTTCTATAAATATTCAGTTCCTTCGTTACAAACTTTATCAAACCATCTAGGTTAGTATAATTTGATAACATTGTAATCAGTTTTAATTAAGTTAGATACATAACATGGTAAGTGCAGCTTTTGGAAGTTTTATTTTCTCTTCAGTGAGTCAATCAAGAGTCTGGCCTGAAAGTAACAAATAAAATAGCTCGTAAAATTAGTCATCTAATAATTGTATATCTGGCAGAAAGTGGACTGGCGAGGAAGCAGTAAACGAGACAGAGTCTAAATTGAGGCCCAAGGAGATTGTTGAAGCTACCTAAGTAGCATGCCATGATCTAGAATGGCACTACAATCCTCATCTTTTGTGTATTAAATTTTATATTAGAATTACTATAAGTATGAAATAAAATTCTCACATAAGTAACTGTTCAGCATTATTTGTGAAGTTAGGCTTATCAACAACATATACATGTAGAATTTGCAACAAATGGTATTTTAGAACCTGCCTATGAACAACAGATACTATTATAATACTAACAGCAGCAGTGCGATTATTTTGGTTAAAATAAACTAAGAACATCCAGACGATACTTAAAAATGATGACACGAGTTTGAAAATTTGTAGAAGTGATTAGAAAGTAAAAAAGAATGCTACAAATAAAGAGACAAAAAGTTGTAAAATGATCAAGATGGCAGTTACAAAAAATTATAATACGAAAAAGATAGAAACAGAGAGTTAAAAGAAAAATCAATAAATGAATTGCATAAAATTTAGAGATAAAGAAGAAAGAGATAAAATGTGGGAACACAGTTGAAAGAGGATCACGAAAAAAGAGAAAGAAAGTAAATTCTTAGCTAAATAAGACAAAGAAAAATGGACAGTATATTAGAAGACACATACAGTAACTTAAAAGAGAAATTACAAAAAAACGACTCTTTAAGATTTAAGAGAAATTTTTCAAACAAGAATAAAATTGAACAAAATTCTAGAAGCAATAGAAAATTTGCATCTTTGCAGGGAACAGTGAACTGTTAACAGCAAGTATAGAAAACTGAACCAGAAAATGTTTTGTACTCTTAGATACATTTAACATCACGTCTTTTTCTTTTGTATCCAGCCTTCTAGTCTATTTAACATTGCATGTCTTTCTCCTTTGTATTCAGCCTTCCAGTCTATTTAACATTACATGTCTTTCTCCTTTAAATCCAGCCTCCCAGTCTATTTAACATTACATATCTTTCTCTTTTGTATCCAACCTTCTTAACAATACGTCTTTCTCCTTTGCATTCATCCTTCCAGTCTATTTAAAATTATATCTTTCTCCTTTGTATCCAGCCTTACAATCTATTTAACAATACGTCTTTCTCCTTTGTATCCAGCCTTCCAGTCTATTTAATATTAGATGTCATTCTCCTTTGTATCCAGCCTTACAATCTATTTAACATTACATGTCTTTCTCCTTTGTATCCAGCCTTCTTAACAATACATGTCTTTCTCCTTTGTATCCAGCCTTCCAGTCTATTTAATATTAGATGTCATTCTCCTTTGTATCCAGCCTTACAGTCTATTTAACATTACATGTCTTTCTCAGGTTATGTGACACATCCTGTACATGTTGAAATATCTGCTGAAAATCACAGGTTAAGTGATACATACTTTATAACTTCAAATATCTTTTCAGAAGCCCAAGTTATGTGATACATACTGTACAATATATATAAGTCAGTGTAAGTTTTCTGTTTCACTTTTAGAATTACACTTGGTTGGTTGTTTTGAATTTCACCCAGAGTTACTCGAGGACTATCTGCACTAGCCATCCCTAATTTAGCAAGGTAAGATTAGAGGAAAGGCAGCTACTCATCACCACCCACTGCAAACTCTTGAGATACTCTTTTGCCAATGAATAGTGGGATTGACTGTCACAATATAATGCCCCAACGGCTGAAATGGCAAGCATGTTTGGTGTGACTGGGATTCGAACCTGTGACCCTTGGATTACTAGTTGAACACCTTAACATGCTTGGATATGCCGGGCCCAGAACTACAGCATGAATCTTGTATTATACGAGATATACTTCACTTCAATCATTACAGACTGTCTAATCAAAAAATAAACTCAATAATCTATAGTGACTTTTAATAAATGTTTTTATTGTGCAAAGTTTGATAACAATAAGGTGTTAACAATAAATAAAATGATGCTTAACACCCATTCATTTGACCTTAATATGGTTTAGATAGAACAGTTTTTTTTGTTGTACAGTTACCCATGTTCCATCGTTTAGCCTGAAATATGTTGCAAAGTTATTACAGTGTTTTTAACCTTAATTACTCTAAACAAAATGCAAGATTTTAAACCTATACATCTGATTGCATACAAGCACAACGATAAACGTAGATATGATTAGCTCATATTATTTTTTAAGAAACTTCATTACAGAGTTTTCAAAAAATTACAGTTAGTTCATCTCACCTAAAATAAAAACCTGTATCAAAATTTATAATCTGTGAGATAAACTCACAGCTTAAACAAATCTATTCTGACATACCCTGAGAAGTTATAGACTAGCCTAATTTGAATATCATTCATACAAAACATTTAATTACAATCTATATAATATAAAAAAAACATTTTAACAACAATCTAAAAAACATACAGAAACTAAAGCAAGTTCTCTAAAATAATTTTCACAAAATGTTTACACTAAATTTTCTGTGACTATTTTTTGGAGATTACAATAATGTTGCACTATCATACAGCTAAGCATATAATCAACTTGTAACATTACATCTTAAATACAATTTTATATTATTATTATTGATTGTTTTAATAACCATCACTTTATTAATTAATAAATCTCAGGAATATTTTATGGAAATAATAACCTTATTCACAGCAAACTTTGATATTCTGGCTAACAAATGGCATCAAAAATTTATGTTAGAAACAACAGATTTAAAATGAGGTGTCACCATTACCTAAGTTAAAAACAACATTACTTAGTAGCCTATTAAATTTTCTCAACTTGTCACAACAAACTATTGTATCATTTAACTTTACACGTATCAAACACAAATTCTCTTATAAATATATAACCAGTGTGAGGTTTCATCCTTGGTCTTTTTAGGATGGTCCAAAACTAATCCTTTCCCTTTCAGTAGATTGTAAGCTTCTCTGAAGCAAAAGGTTCATTACATGTTACAATAAATATTCATAGCAGAAAAAACTGTAATTTTTTCGTGTAAAACCAAGACAGGAATAAAACAATGAATAAAATGAACAGAGTGAATAACCCCTCTTACTACCAGCTTGGTCATTGTGATCAACTTGATAACCACAAAGTGACCATCAGAGTTTCTATATCATAACTTGTAAGCATATGTTTATACTTATACATATTGTTTTCTTGCCCTTTGACCCAGGTTTGACTAATCATCCTACCACACATGTTGTAAATCACTGTGAAAATGTGCAACTGACATTATGGTATTGAATTACATAATGCATGAGCTGCTCATAAGTAGAACCCGTGAAGAATTATTGTTATTATTTTTCATTATCTTATCCAATCTAACCTAACAAGTTGCTAATTTTTGGCATTTTAATATGATAAATAAAAAAAAACAAGAAATAAAGTGCTCAACTTCAAATATTTCACCAACCATCCCACTTTATTCTTCTGCTTAGAACACTGGATATAACCATTAAGTTACAATGGAAAGTTCACTAAAGTGCTGTTTATACAGAGATCTAAAGGCAAGAAATAAACAGCTGTTCCCAATACATTTGTGGAAAAACGAAAAAAAGTTGAAATTTTTAAATTATCTATAAATATTACTGACTATTTTATATCCAGAACATGATATATTACTCACTATTCCATGATAATATCTAAGATATATTACTCACTATTCTATATCCAGAACATGATATATTACTCACCATTCCATCATAATATCTGGAACACTATTATATTACTCACTATTCTATATACAGAACATGATATATTACTCACTATTCCTTGGTAATATCTGGAACATTGATATATTACTCATTATTCTACATCCAGAATATGATATATTATTCACTATTCTACATTCAGAACAAGAATATTTTACTCATTATTCTATATCCAGAACATGATATATTACTCACTATTCTATCATATCTGGAACACTAATATATTACTCATTATTCTATCATATCTGGAACACTAATATATTACTCACTATTCTATATTCAGAACAATGATATATTACTCAATACTCCATCATAATATCCAGCACATGATATATTACTCATTATTCTATATACAGAACAGTGACTTTTTTAAGTAGTGATGTCTATATGTTTATTTTGAAGATGACAAGATAGGAGAAAATGTTATTCTCATCATAACAACTATACAACAAGACAGATAAGATGTAATTTTAGACTAAATAATTTATAGGTTGTACAGAATAAAACTTATTAATGTTCTGTAGAGCTTGAACACTCACAATCTTATATATATATAATATACATATTATACACACACACATTATTTTCATCCATGACAAAACAATAGCAATGATGGACAGATGGACACCAAGGAGTTCAAAAGAAAAGTTGAAATAAATAAAAACAGTCCTGACACATCAATACATCTGTTATACTTGTCACAAGACACATGTGATGAATATAACAAAGGATCATAACACTGAATATTTAACTTAATTATCACTTCTTAGGCACAGGAATGGGTTACTTCTTAAACAAACTGAAGCAACAAGACTAACTAGATGCATAACAAGTTAAAATCTTCCCACAAAAATGTGTTAATATTTCACAAATATTTTGCATCAGTGCAAAAAGCACCTTATTTAAGAAGATAAAGATTTCTTTACAGATAGTAAGAAGTCAACAAATAAGACTAACAGAAGAGACTTGAGAATGTTTCCAGGTTTGTTTACAATCAGGCCATAAGCCATCACTTATAAAAGGGTTTAATAATTTGTTTTGGACTTTCAATGACACCAGTAGTTGGACGGAGAGCTGTAAAAGAAAAAGAAACATTAATATTTTAAGATTATAATTAATACTCTTAAAACTCTAATGCTCAACTGGAATGAGATGTCATTATTTTACCTATTAAATTAGCAGTAGACACAACACAACATGCAATAACTATTGTACAATATTTTGAGTTCATAAAAACTGCTATTATCAACACATAAAGTCTTACTTACCTTGATCTACAAATTTGGTTCGATCCCTGTATTTTCCTCCAGAATCATTGGTCAGCTCTATTTCATTACCAATATCTTGATTTCTGAATAAAAACTAACAACTGTAAACTTTGTTACAAATCAAGTGAAATAAAGAAGATTAGCCAAAAAAAATCTATATTAAAGAACTCTTACCCTACAACACATTGGGTTATTTTAACCATCTCATAATCAGACATAACTATTAACTAGAATTATTAACAGGATTCACATGTTACTGAATTCTTAAAAATATATTTTCAGATTATTTATTCACCAAATTAAACAAAACCCCAGATAACAACAAATTTGTACATATCATCAACTGTTGTATATATCATACATACTGTGGTCAACACATCTCACAACAACTTGGGTGTATATATCATACATACTATGGTCAATACATCTCAAAACTATTTGGGCGTGTATATTTCATACACACTACTATTTATACATCTCATGGCTACTTGGGTTACCAAAATATTTTATATCAATATTAAAAACTGTTCACCATCAGATAAGGGTTTTTCAGGTATTTTATATCAATATTAAAAACTGTTCACCATCAGATAAGGGTTTCTCAGGTATTTTATATCAATATTAAAAACTGTTCACCATCAGATAAGGGTTTCTCAGGTATTTTATATCAATATTAAAAACTGTTCACCATCAGATAAGGGTTTCTCAGGTATTTTATATCAATATTAAAAACTGTTCACCATCAGATAAGGGTTTCTCAGGTATTTTATATCAATATTAAAAACTGTTCACCATCACATAAGGGTTTCTCAGGTATTTTATATCAATATTAAAAACTGTTCACCATCAGATAAGGGTTTCTCAGGTATTTTATATCAATATTAAAAACTGTTCACCATCAGATAAGGGTTTCTCAGGTATTTTATATCAATATTAAAAACTGTTCACCATCAGATAAGGGTTTCTCAGGTATTTTATATCAATATTAAAAACTGTTCACCATCACATAAGGGTTTCTCAGGTATTTTATATCAATATTAAAAACTGTTCACCATCAGATAAAGGTTTCTCAGGTATTTTATATCAATATTAAAAACTGTTCACCATCAGATAAGGGTTTCTCAGGTATTTTATATCAATATTAAAAACTGTTCACCATCAGATAAGGGTTTCTCAGGTTTATATCAATATTAAAAACTGTTCACCATCAGATAAGGGTTTCTCAGGTATTTTATATCAATATTAAAAACTGTTCACCATCACATAAGGGTTTCTCAGGTATTTTACATAAAGGGGCTGGCAGAGATGCAGTTTTTCTGATGCAAATCAGGGCTACTTATGTAGGAAAAAGTAGGTCATATGAGCTAATTTACAAGTTGATAAAGACATTTAAAGTCAAAGTTCATAATTTAATTTTGTCTGCAATATTGCCAAAAATTAATTGTGGTGATGAAATTATGAGTAGGTCACTATAAATAAATACTAGACTTAGGTTAATGTGTAAGGATGAGTGGACGACCAAGTTAGTTTAATAGAAGAAGTGAATATTTTGGAATGGATATTTTACATTTAAATAAAGTTGGAGCTGGTTTGTTAACTACAGTTATTAACTCTGCTGTAAGGGAGGTTATAAACTAGGACTAGACAGTGGTGCAGGCCAAAAAAAACTAGAAAGCAGTAAGAGTGATAATAAGAATAGGCTTAATTGTTTTCCTTAAACATCATGTTATTTTATCAATGTTCATAAGGAAGAGTTATACCATAATACCAAGTACTTAAATAAGAAACTTTTATTCCCAGGTTAAAAAAAAAAGAGTGAGAGATGGAGACAGGTATGAAAATAAAGACAATTATATGAATCTCATCAATGATTTTACTGGTTGATTTAACAAATTAGTAAAAAATAAAAATGCCATATACAATTACAATACTTTCATTTCTGCACCACAGACAGAGTAAATAAATGTTGTAGATACACTTCTAAAGTTAACATTTTCTTACACTGAAAGCTATTTCTATCTTTCTGCTCTTATGTATTCCTAAAAAAATGTTAATACCCATCACACAAGTCTATGTATATCACAAATGTTGCACCACTTATGACTGACTGTATATAATTTGACCACCCTCCACCTGTACTAGTGCAGCTAGTGCTTATGTTCCCACTCAATACTAACTTTTGAGATTTGGTAGGAAATAAACAACACTTGGAACAAAGGGTGGGACGTGAGTGAGTGGAGGTAAGTACTTATCAGAAATACATTTTCAGTGTAAGAAAAGTTCACTTCTGACACATCTTACTTCTACACACATGCACACAAAACTATAATCCTACACTGAAAAGGTGGAGGGAGCAGTATAGATGCCTGAGAGTGAAACCAAGCAGAATGTCACCACCAAAAAAATAACTAGTGTGAGACCTGTGAGCCATCACACTACTTCTCAAACATGTATACTCTTTGCCCCCATAAGAATGAACCGAGCCTGATGCAGGCAGAAAGAAAGGATGTAAATAAGCTTAAATACTTCTGATAGGAATGGTCAATAATAAAAACTATGAGTTTGAATCAAACCAGATAAAAAAGGTTCCACATCTTGTCCTTTGATTAAAAGATCACCCAGATAAAAACAAAATTAAAGTAATTTAAACATTGTGTTTTCGGTAAATGGACTTCGGTAAAAGTACACATCAACCACAACCGTAAGTAAACAAAGAGTAATATATCAAGCAACCAGAATTACAAAGAGGAAGTCAGCATATGGATAAACTCCCAACTCCATTTATAATGTTACATATTACAATTTCAAATAACTTGAAACCAAGTTTAGCTGTAATTTTGATTTATAAGTTAACTAAATAACAAATTTATGATGTTTGTCAGCACGATTAATACACACAGTCTTCTTTCTTAGTACAAATATATTTTAACTTGTAAATGATATACTTTTATAAACTTACAAGCAACACTGAGTCTTCCATCCAGTCTTGAACTGAATATTTTATCGACAATTTACAATGAGTGAATTAACTCTGAGTGTATGTAGGTACAATTCACTTAACGAGAAGCTAGCTAGCTCTTTGCTGATCATATGCGAGGTTTTCACCACTGATGTTATCTAATGTCTTCATATAAATACAAACATCCAAAGTTAATCAAATTTATGTGTCCTGGCATGTTGTGTTAGTTCATTTTATGAGCTTGAGTGAAGAATTTCTAGAAGTACCAGCTAATATCACAATACTGACAATCAGTACTATTCATATACACATATCATACATTTTTGTTTGTTTGATTTGAATTTTGTGCAAAGCTACACGAGAAGTATATGCACTAGCCATCCCTAATTTAGCAGTGTAAGACTAAAGGAAAGGCAGATAATCATAACCACCCACTGTCAACACTTGGGTTACTCTTTAAGCAGTGAATAGTACAATTGACCATCACATTATAATACCCCAAAGGGCTGAAAGGGCGAGCATGTTTGGTGTGATGAGGACTCGAACCTATGACCCTAAAATTATGAGTCAAGTGCTCTCACCATCAGGTCATGATGGGCTCCTTGCATTTTTCATTCTTATGTTTGAGGATCTTCCACAACTTCAGTTGGTTGGCATTAATTTCACAATCAAGATTTAACAATATCAATGGCATCCAAATATATATTTAACTGAAACAGACATCAATATTAAAATAAATATATAATAGTAAATCCATCACATACTATAGGAGCAAGAAGTACAACAAACTGATCATTGGGTTTGTCATTGTTTCAACTCAACCATAACAACAAGACAATACTTGTGACCAGTATTAATGGGAGAAATGGTAACTTACACAAGGAAGACACATCCTGCTCCTGAAATTGAGAGAGGGTCAGAGAACATTTGCTCAAAGTAGAAACAATGCATGTATGTCCTGTATCACCAGGCAAACTGACTCCCCTAACTCAACCACAATAGTAGGGAAAAAAGTGCCTGCAAACAGAACTAACAAAAAGTGGTCGGCCTCTTCTGCACTCAACTGCAAGTGGTGTCACCCTGAACTTGATATTATGAAGAGAATCCCATCCAGACTGGTCCCGCTTCAACTGACAACTGGTCCACCTGGGCATAAGCATTGTCCAAAGCTCACTGAGTGGATAAATAAGTGGTTGTACTCTAAGATAACTTTATAATTCACACTCAAGAGGAAGTGTGGAACCAATCTTTGTCCTCTTCTCACTGAGTGGGTAAATGTATGGTTGTATTGTAAGATAAATTTTACTTCACACTCAAGAGAAAATGTGGAACCAAACTTTGTCCTCTTCTCATTGAGTGGATAAATGTGGTTGTACTGTAAGATAATTTTCTAATTCACACTCAAGAAGAAGTGTGAAACCAAACTTTGTCCTCTTCTCACTGAGTGAATAAATGTGTGGTTGTAGGTAAATTTCTACACAGAAGAAAGCTTTCTTAGTTTACCATCCCACTAACTGGGAATTGATACCTGGTAAAAACTCCAGAGGATGTCACAGTTCAGAAAGTGCAATGGGTGTCTAAGATTTCCTATTTTGAGAAGCAGACCACTTTCAATTTATGCAATCAGAAAACTGTCAGGAATGGGCAGAAATCCACCTTTCCTTTATGCCTGATAGTCCATCCATTATTGATGATCCACAACATATACCTAGAGACACATAAGTATATACCACTAACTATACCATTAGTGGTCCTGCAGTACAACTGACCTCTGTAGTGGGGATTACTACACAACTAGTATACAGTTTGGATTCGAGAGAGCATACACCACCCAACCAGGCAACACTCACAACAAAGTGGGATCTTGTTAGTAGCTATAAAAAGATCCCTTAAAACATAAAATGAAATGTTGTGAAAACACGTACTGAAGTCACAGGCAAATGGATATAAAATGGGAACAATGTAGACCTAAGAAAGGTACAGCAGTGCAGATAATGAGTAATGAAGGATCAGGGAATAGTCCACATTCCAGCCTGATGAATTTCTTCCAATGGATGGTGAAGATGAGCAGTCAAATGATACATCAAACTTGATGAGAAGAAATGATGAGGAGATGATAATCTTCCATGGATAAGTAAAATTAGACCAGTATAAGGAGCTGATGAAACCAACTAGTTAGTGTCACTGGGGATATATCAAAGGAAACAGAAGGGTTCCAGGAATGAAAGGCGAGGAATATAGAAACAATCTTCAAAATCTCACACATACACAAGAGCAGACATTTACTAAGTTTTCACTGTTTAATAAATCTTTCTCCATATAAATCACTGCTTACCGAATGACAGTATGCCTCTCACGATTCACAATATCTTTGTCTGTTGTAAAGAGAATGGTATGATAAGTCATGTTGCCAGCTCCCTGTCGAACTTGAGCCAGGACTCCATTATATACTAGAAGGTCATCCACCAAAAGCTATAACAAAGAATATTATATATACAAGAAATCAAATAACATTCGACCTCGGTAAGTAAAATAAATCAGATTTGTTATTGCAAATTGATTATGACTGTTGTAATACAATGTTTATTTTGAAATATCTCATTCTTTGTGTAACACCTTTAATATTACAGTTGTTATGAAGATAAATGAAACAATATTCCAAAATATTTCAACCATAAAGTTATACCCAAAACAACATACAATTTCACTAGCTGTGTTATTATTCACATGAAGGGGACTTAAATCATGCTACTAAGTCTCTAGGACTATAATACACGAAAACTAAGGAAGCAATTGAAACATTAAATTATTATAGTAACCTAACAATAGCTGGCTGTTAGATAATTAGTTCTAAAGCTTCAGTATTCACAAAAATATACATGCATAGTGTGATGTTAGACAGTGTTAATGATAGAGATAATGATTAGGATGAGGAAGATTTGTAAAAAAAAAAAAATCAACCACAAGTAATGACTTTGAGTTTTCACTGAAGAACAATTATGATCCTGGTGAACACACTGATATCAATGATAACTCAATGTTATCCTGGTGTACACGCTTACATCAATGATAACTAATGTTATCCTGGTGAACACACTGACGTCAATGATAACTCAAGGTTATCCTGGTGTACAAACTTATATCAGTGATAACTAATGTTATTCTGGGGTACCACTTACATCAGTGATAACTCAATGTTATCCTGATGTACACACTGACATCAATGATAATTCAGTGTTGTCCTGGTGTATACACTGGCTTCAATGATAACTGAAAAACCATCAACTGTTTCAGATCCCTGTTCATAGAAAATATAAGCAATGTTCTCATCACTATTATCAACATACAGAACAAAGCATGAACTGCAAAGAAAACATCTCTTTACAGATGATGGTCCAGATACAAGAACTGGACTCCTTTTACCCACTATGTCATGATGAAGTTTCTGGTGAAGGCAACATCAGTTGGGATTGACAAACACCCTACATTCAAGAGTACTTTGATATCCACCAGTCTTTCTTCATATATTTCCATCACAGAATGCTCAAATAAGAGAGGTTTGAAGTTATTTATTCAACATTATGTGGATACTCCTTATGCTGAAAGGAAAACAAAATTAAAATAATTGAAGTGTTATGGGTATTGTGATAGGTATTATTGTTAGAAAATCCTTAAAACAGTTCTGGCACAACTCACAAAAGTTATGGATTTCAGAAGTTAGTAACAAACAAAAAATGACAGGTTTTGTTTGTTTTCTCTAATTTAGAGCAACAATACACTGGTGTGTGTTTTCTTATAACAAAACCACATTGGGCTATCTGCTGAGTCCACCAAGGGGAATCTAACCCCTGATTTAAGCATTGTAAATCTGTAAACATACAACTGTACGAGTGATGGGCAACACTACACTGGAACATCTTCTGTGTGTCTACCATAGTTAATGAAACTATAGACTTAATGACTGCATGTATGTAAACCCATCTAGAGACACAAAAAGTTGGTAAAATAAATAAACTATAAAAATATGGTATTTCTAAGGTAGATATACCTTTATCAAGGGTTAAGTATTCTACTTTAATCCCAACAAAACAAGAGGTCCAATATTTTATTTTATCTTCTTTTGTTTTCTGATGTTTCTCATTTTTTGTGTTTTTATTATGAACAATATATAAACTTTATACATGAATGATACTGCTAATTTACAGTTATGATTATAAAAATTAACACTTCAACAGTACAATACATACTTCTTCTATATTCTGTTTTATTTTAAAATAAAATATCATACATTTCTGAATAGTTACAACAGTGAAACTGGCTGACTGGTTTGTGTTAAGTACCACACTACACAAAGGGTTCTGTGCTCTACCCACTGCAGATATAAACTGATTTTTTATCATTCTATTACACAGACTGAATCATTCGGGCCATACCAGTAAGTGATAAGTACATATGTTTAATACAAGTAGATTATTAAATAAAAAAACACAAAAATATATTAATCTGCAAATAAAAGTATATCTAATTTCTATTCCAAGCAAATCAATAGATCAAACCTATCTTGGGTTTTGTACATTTTCAGATGTAGAAATATACCTGTACAATAGCTTACCCCAAATTCTCTCACTCCTCTCTTGGGAGTTTTTGAATAATTCCATAATTTGATCATGGACACTATGACAGGATGATCAAATATAATATATATACGATTCACCTGTTGTGAAAAAGAAATAACCATCAAATTCAAACCTTTGAAAGATCTACATTTTGCAAAATGTTAACACATAGCAAATATCTAAAAACATAATTTAATACCAGATTTACTATAACAAACTAAAGAAATCCATCTTGTAAACAAATGAGAGCAATCATTTATACAGTTGTCAGAAAATATACTTCTGTACTACATGTTTCAAACAGGAGACTCCTGTACACAGTGAAATAAAATATTAATATCTTTTACAATACAAATACTTAAGTCACATAATTTCAGACTAATAACAACAGGCTCTTACTATGTCTGGTAACAAAGGAGCAAGCCACATGTGACATCCATCTGATGTATTGTTCACACCATCTATTAACTTGTCTGGAGTTCTCACATCCTCAGAAATGTTTTCTAATACATTGACACTATCAGGATAAGCTGCAATATCTAGATCCACAGAACACATACGTTGACAAGTCAATGTGAAACAATTAAGATATGTAAGAGAATTTCACTTACAGTCTATTTCAACCCTATAGCTTTTCACTCTCTTGTCTAGCTCCTTAAACACTAGTTTTCTTTTACCAGTCACTTATATGAGGGGTTCTTAAGGACCAACTTTATATTTCCTTAAATCATAATATAATTCTCACGTGTTTTCTCTTTCTTATTTTTTCTCTCCATATTCTTTCCTTTAATGTCCCCAATAGTTACTATAACTCTCTATCAACATGTTTTGTTTGATTCTTTGAATATACTTTAATCATGGTATTGAAGAAAGCCATTTTCAAAGCAGGATAAGGAAGGTTTAATGGCTGAAATGTTGGGAAAAAGGTCTTATCAGAACTACATATGAGAGATTTAGCATGGTTGAAATGTTAGGCTAAAAGCTTTGTCAGAACCAGTTATGGCAGATTTAATGGTTAATATATTGTGTGAAGGACCATGTCAAAACTAGATATGGTAGATGTAGTGTGGTTGAAATATTGAGTGAAATGCCAGTCAGAACTGGATAAGACAGATGTAATAGCTGAAATGTTGAGTGATGGGCATTGTCATCACTAGATATAGCCGATGTAGTGTGGTTGAAATGTTGGGAGATAGGTCTTGTCCGAACTGAATTTAGCAGATGTAGTGTGGTTGAAATATTGGGTGAAAAGCCTCGTCAGAACTGGATATGGCAGATGTATTGTGGTTGAAATGTTGAATGATTTTACTTTATCACAAATATTTTTACAACTATATTATAAAATTACCTCTTTTCTTGTTTTCTCTGAGCAGGGAAAAAGATTAAAAAGATACAACACCAAAATGCTAAGATTAGACAGTTGTTCTACAAACAAGTGGTATATGTGCAGGGTTCCCACACCTTGAACAGAATGAAAATACATGTTTTTTATTCCTGACCATATAATTAATACTAATAATTTATTACTGAGCTATAATAATACAACATATTGAAAAACATTGTTCATGTGTTGAATAGAGGTTAAATCATGGTTTTTCAAACATCACTTTCAAAGTTTCAATATCATCGGTTATGTAATTATTGAATTTTTGACAATTTACCAGAACATACACAACAAAGGTAGTTTACTTCTCAATGGTGGTGGATACTGATCTAATTTCTGAATTTTAATTGAAATCACAAAATATTACTGTAACATTAGCAACACTATACATTTTAATGTTGAAATTATGTTTCAATGCATAATGTTTCTGTACCAGTGATTACAGTTTTTTCACTATTGGTGTTTCACATAAACCACATGAAATTCACTGACTTCTCCCAGATCCCTAATCCATGATCATTACAAACATATAGCTTTAAAATAAAATAGCTCACTGTTATCGGTCAAAGGAATCTTCCTGCCTCCAACACCATACACTTCCAGACCATTGAGACCAATATAATACAGGTCACCCCAAGTAGACAGCAGGTGAAGTTCAAACACAACTATTTAGTTGCTAAGGGTTGAAACTTCTTTTATTAGCAAACATTAAATCAAAAGGCTGAACTTACAACTAGATATTTTTTTAGAGCTGATAGAAATATAGAAAGGTACCAGTTAGATAAACAAAAAATAATAAAGTATCCTCAGACAGTACTTTATTAAACCTGAGACAGTGACAAATACCAATAAAACAACACAACTTAAGATAATACTCATAAACCTGAAACAGTCACAAACAGCAATAAAACAGCTTCAGAAAATACTTTATTAAACCTAAAACAGTCACAAATAGTAATAAAACAGCTTCAGACAATACATTATAAATCCTGAGACAGTCACAAATAACAATAAAAAAACTTCAAACAATACTTTATTGAAACTGAGACAGCCACAACTAGCAAAAAAACAACCTCACAACACTTTATTAAACCTGAGACAGTGGCAAACAACAATAAAACAACTTCAGACAATACTTTATTAAACCCACAATAGTCACAAATAGCAATAAAACAACCTCATGCAATACTTTATTAAACCTGAAACACAAATAACAACAAAACAGCTTTAGACAATACTCTATTAAACCTAAGACAGTCACAGATAATAATATAACCACATACAATACTTTATTAAACCTTAGATAGACACAAATAGCAATGAAACAACTTCAGACAATACTTTATTAAACCTGAGACAGTGACAAATAGCAATAAAACAATTTCAGACAATATTTTATTAAACCTGACACAGTGACAACTAGCAATAAAACAACTTCAGACAATACTATATTAAACCTGACACAGTGACAACTAGCAATAAAACAACTTCAGACAATACTATATTAAACCCAAGATAGTCACAAATAGCAATAAACCAACCTCATACACTACTTTATTAAACCTGAAACACAAATAACAATAAAACAGCTTAAGACAATACTCTATTAAACCTAAGACAGTCACAGATAATAATAAAACAGCTTTAGACAATACTCTGTTAAATCTGAGACAGTCACAAATTACAATAAAACAACCTCATACAATATATACGTAAAACAGCTGGTACGGGTTGAGAAAATTCTATTTAGAGGAGCAAACAACATTTTGAACTTCTCCAGTCATTGTCAGGTTCACACGGATTATAACCTCATAAAATACTATCTTAAACCTGAGACAATCACAAATAGAAATTATACAACTTCAGATCAATTCAGCTCATTTAACTGAAAAAGTAAGAAGGTAACAGTATATACAATACAGAGAAATAGGTGTTAGAGCAGGTAGAAACAGTAAATATATTATTAAGAGATGTTAATGCATGTAGAAACAGCAAATATATTATTAAGAGGTGTTAGTGCATGTAGAAACAGTAAATGTATTATTAACAGGTGTTAGTGCAGGTAGAAACAGTCAATATATTATTAACAGATGTTAGTGCATGTAGAAACAGTAAATGTATTATTAACAGGTGTTAGTGCAAACAGAAACAGTAAATGTATTATTAACAGGTGTTAGTGCAAACAGAAACAGTAAATATATTATTAAGAGGTGTTAGTGCAAACAGAAACAGTACAAACGTTATTAAGTGGTGTTAGTAGAAATAAATAAAAACATTATAACCCAAGTGCTTTCAAAAGGTGGACCTTTCTTTTTCAGGGCAAACTGACATGTGAAATAAGTTAAAGAAATCTTTTCCTGAAAGGATACATCCTTGAGGCATTACTGGAGCCTCATAATCAGTTAGAAAATCATCCACACTTCTCCTAGTATAAGATAATATACAATGATTTAAAAACATTCGGTATCACTACATCAATAACATAGTTCTGAATCCTGTAACCAAAGATTCACATCCACAGTTTAACAATATTTGGTATAACTACATCAATAAAGTAGTTTTGAATCCTGTAACCAAAGATTCACATCCACAGTTTAATAATATTTGGTATCAATATACCATTAAAGTGGTTATGAATCTTGTAACCAGTGATTCACATCCACAGTTTAACACCATTTGGTATGACTACATCAATAAAGTGGTTCTAAATCCTGTAACCAAAGATTCGCATCCAGTGTTTAACAACATTTGCTATGGCTATATCAACAAATTGGTTCTGAATCCTGTAATCAAAGATTCACATCCACTGTTTAACAACATTTGGTATGACAACATGGTTTTTCATAAGTTCTTCTTAGTTAAGAACACTTAGATCAATCTATGTTGAGTCAAACATTTAATGGATCTTGATTTTAAGGAGCCACAAGGGCTACCTAACAGGCAATTTCTACATGCCTGTCAGTATTTTTAAGAGCCATAGCCTTCCAGGACCCCATTAATTTCTAGAGCTGAAAAACTATAGAACTTAATTGAGAAGTTTTGATACAAACACATTTTCATTTCTTTTGTTAAGTTTAATACCAGCAAGGTTTTAAAAATTTACATGAAATAAATTGTAAGTAGAAGATCACAAACCATATAGAATTTCTAATATAAAATACCTGAGAATATTGTGAGAAACAACCGGATATTTAAATAAATTGAACACTAGTATGCACATAAAATAGAATATTCCAATGCTTGTTTTACCAGAAGTATTACTTACAAATAACCTTTGGGCAACACAAGAGAAATCAGCTTCTTTACTCTCATGTAGAAATAAATATATATTTTGAAACCTAAATATAGATTCTATATCCAGGTACAGATCATTAAAATCATCAAATATTTTCTATAAATTTATGTGTTAAGAAATTATTAGTACTCAAATAAAAACATGGTTGAAACTAACTTTAAAACAAGTTTATTTTGGTAATGTATGCCTAAGTCCTATATCATGTAAATATTAAAACTTTTTAAAAGTGAGCTTTAGATACTTTTCATTATTTCTGACTGACAATGTTTTTTATATAACTATTAAGCTATCTGTGTAGTTTTTTATATTTGATTTATCAATTAACACATTTAGTTTTTACTAGATCAACCATAATATGGTCATATATGTGTGTATTATGTAGATATGATCACAGTCAAGTATCCTGGGATATGACTTTAGTGGATGTTATGAAGTTGTCACAGCATGTAACTTTGAAGTTCTTAACAAAAGCCAATTACGAATGGTGGTTACATACAAAACACAGAATATATCATGGCCATAACCTGATTGAAGCAGCTCCACTATGAGTGAATATTGTTGTATATAACATTAACAGAATGACAGCATATTACTGAGTAAACACTTACCCAGTTTGTATGCATATTTTCACTTTTTGTACCATAGTCTAAAAACTAAAAATGCTAAAACTATAGTTCTTGAAAAAGAAATCAAATGACTTTAAACAATGCTCACCTAGGTAAAGGAGTTAAGACAGAATCACTGTTATAGAGGGATGGAGGACCATTAAAACTGATTTCTTGGGAATATTCAAAGTAACAATGTCCTGGACCTTTCCTTACTAAAAACCCATCTGTAGGAGAAAGATGCTTACCATCTAAAGTCACAGCTAGGGTTTTAACCTAATCAAAACCAAAATAAAAAATAATTATATAAAAGAGGATTAAGCAGAGAGATGATAACATTTTACTTTATAAGTTAATTAAAATAATTAATAAACAGTAACGGCCACATGAAAATTTCTGAAAAATATCCGTTTATTATGTTAACCATAAACATAAACACATAAATAAATTAATAAATTAGTTGAAAACACAGCTAACATGTTAATTTCATATGCAACACTTTGTTAGCTTTCTGGCATATTCAGGAATAAAATAAGGAAGCTACTTTGCCTTTACAATGAATTTGAAGTTGAGGTTGAGTGCCTATGTTCACTGTAAATACATAGAACACTCCAAAACACTGTTAATTTAAATACAGGTAAGACTCAAAGTTTACACAAACAATAAATAAAATGAAACATCTGGAATAAAGAAGACACAAAAAAGTAAAATAATCAAGGAGAATTAAAGTGTCATAATAGAGAAAACTCTACAGAAACTATTAACTTGGTTTTCAGTTTAGTTTGGTTACTGACACACATTATCAGATGATTCACTTTTATTTTCAAGTAACTCGTATAAAGATATCATCTGCTAAAATACCTACACAATTAATTTTACACCTTCAATAACAGTTACAGTTGCTCATGAGGGTTGGCTATGACTTCAAAGTTTGTTTATTTCATAGCCATCTCCAAATTGAAAGTGACAGATTAGAACAAAGTAGTAAGCCAACACCACCTCTTTGGTTATGCTAATCAAACAATGGATAGGCTAGCACATTACAACACACCCATAGCTGAAAGGTTAGCACAATAAAGAGATTTTTGATAATGAGAAACCCACTTGAAATAAAAATGTATCTCAGAATGGATGGTATGGGCATTAACACTTTTATTGCTAAGGAGAGATTACAGCATGCAATCTGCAGATTATGAGCCCAGCACCCAAATTACCCAATTACTACTAGAGAAAACTTTGTAGATTTTGATGTGCTTGAATAAAAATGTGACACATGATGAAACAAAATATCATTTTAATAATAAAGTAAAAGTAAGTTTTTAGTATGAGTATCAACATTGTTACATTAAAACATAACATTTACACACTTAGGTTCAACTTGACAGGTATGAGGCTTTATATCTGTTAAAAAATATAGAACATATGGTTACAGTGGCATAAAACACTAGATTAACAAAAACATTATCACATACTTAAACACGTGTGTTAAGATGTAATGATAATTAAAAGGAGTGTTAGTATTTTTTTCAAAAAGTACAGAAAATAAACATAATTTCAGTTAAATAAGGTTCTTTGTAAGATGTTTCTTTTTACTTTATAAGTTTAGGTGTTTGTTGTTTTCCAAAAGTGGGGTATCATGTTGGTTGAAGGGATACATTTTATTTTTTTGACTTGTTCATATGTTGAGGTCTGTAAGTCACTCCTCTACAGACTTCACCACTTGTCAGTTGATTAACTACATCATCAAGAGATACTGTTCACTAGTATTGTTTTATAATAAAGATATGTTCTTAATACAAGCAGTTAGTTCTAAACTAAGACGGAGTAATTGCTGTTTTTGAAGATTTTCCAAACTTACACTACTGAGAAGTGATAACTGGCTTATGTTGCTAGGTTACTGAAGAATGGTCTAACAAATGTGGATAACCCTGAAGTTTTCTTGCAATTATTACTATTTTAATAACATTTACACCACAACATGTCCTGTTTTGTTGTTTAAGTCAAATACATCCCAATCTTCCAAGTCTTTGATCACTGATCTAGGTAAGCCTTGTCAGTGACTGTAACCATTGATGAAGTACAAAATCAGTACATTAAAGTGCAAGTAAAATGATTATTTTATATTCATTGAGATATGTGTAGTTTTATTCCAAAACTACATAAACTATTCCAATTTGCACTACATAACGTTAAAACAGAAATACCCAAGACATTTTAGTCAATGTTAGCTAATGGAAAACAAATAATAATCATGATACTCCAGTTGGCATTACACAATGTAACAACATAAAATGATTATATTTACCTTTCCCTTAACATCTTACAAATAACCAAAGTTAACATTTTCCTTATCTGAAAATGTATTTCTGAGGTCACACACAGTTAAGCTATCTTCCATGTCCATCTGTCTTGAATTGTATGCCACTAGCAATTCTCACATGATCTAACATGAATTGCATTACTGCATAATAATGAAATCATGTACCAGAGCCTTATGTTAACAGAAGGATGATATATCTCCATTAACAATAGTTTCTTCTTTGCATTTATACTCATAAATCTTCATTCTCTGATGAAGCAAGGTTTATACTACATTACTGACATAGTTAAACTGGATTCTCATGTAGAAGTGGTGGAAGAGAGGAGGAAAAGATTTCAAAAGTTGCCCTATAGAAGCCCATGGAGTGTGACACACTCGTGATAGTCAACATCTTGTCTCTTCCATGGTATCTGTGTCACAGAGAAAAGTGTCTGAGTATTCACACACAAGATGTTAGAGAGTCAATACGTGCTTGCCTCAGCTTTGCTGAGCAGCTGCAGGCTGCAAGAGGAGGGTACAGTATTGTAATATTTGCTCACCTCAACTGTACAGACTGGATGCAGAAGTCTTGTTACATCAATACAGTGTGTGTTCACCTCAACTGTACAGACCCTGGATACAGAAGGAGAACCCAAGTGGTATGTGGTATTGCTGCAGGAGGGATGAACTACACTATATTAAAAGTGTGACCACTGCTACACTTGCCACATATTGGCAGACCTTGTTATAGTCCCAGCAGTTAGTTCTCAATTAGTGAGAATTCTCCAAGATAACCACCTCAGTAACTAGATAGTAGCAAGGATCTCCTATGTTTCATTCAATGAGAAAAAAACAGTGTGAGAAATCCACAGTGGAAAAACATAGAACATAAGCCCAGATCCCCATTGGTCCTTCAATCCATAAAGATATTTTCTTGGAGACAATGCAATGGGTGTGCAAATAACCCTATTTTGAAAAGCTATCATGCATCAACCAGGCAAGTGACCAGAACACCCTCTGATGCTGGATATAGGTTGGAGGAGTTTGTCATAGGATTGGTGAAAAGAAAGATGTAAGAGAAGAAAGGAGACAACTTGAATATGAAACAATGTGATTGTGAGCATCCCCAATCCATGATAAACTCACAAAATGGAGGAAGTAACAAAACCAACAACTAAGGGGAGAAGGAAAGGGGCTTATGGAGAAAAAAAATGTTTGGGAATTGGCACATCAAAGAGCCCAAAAAGTCATAGTAGATCATACAAGTTCAAATCATCCAATTGTTAAGAAACAAAAGGAAGAGAGATGCTAAAGAAGTATATGCAGCATCCTGAGCAGTTAAGGATGGGAAAGGAAAGATCAGACAAGGGAACAGGAGAGAGAAGTGCAGTAGAAAAGAATGTGAAAAGCAACTACAGATTACATGTTCAACAACAGAATATATGTTTAACTACAGAAAGCATGTTCAACCACAGAAAATATGTTCTAACAGCAGTAATAGCAAGTGAAATGGAGGAAGAAACAAGTTAGAATTAGAAATTGGTATAAAAGATGGGAAGCCAAGGGTTCAAATGAGGACAGAAGAGTAAGAAAAAGTGGAATAAGATGAAGATGACAGGGAGAAAAGTCAAGGATAAAAGGTTAGAAAGTGGTCACAGGATAATCAATGACAAAAGACTACTAGTCAAAAGCAACAATAATGAAACAATTATATGCACAAGGGGAATGAAAGATAATTTCCAATGAAGGAATGCAGGAGTGTGAAACAAGTGAGAAGACGAAATGAAAGAAGGAAAGGGAGTCTGATTTCCAGTAGATGAAAGCACAGCTGAGCAAGGAGGTGACAATGATAAGATTCAAAAAGTAAAGTAATGTGTGAATGTGCTGGTTGGAGAAAGAAGACAAATAGTGGATGAGACCAGGCCAGGCTGTGAAAATAAACAGACAAACCCAAGAATGAAGAACAGTACATCACAAGAGAGGGAGCACAGAGTTGTCAAGGGTGGAAAGTGTATCTACAAATGGCATGACCAACCAAGAGCAAACTTCATATAAGACCTCAGGTGCAGAAATCATTCCATAAATAGAATATGGAGTGAACAAGAGAGGTGGTCAGTTACAAGTAAATGTATAAATATATACAAGTGCATAAATGTATAAAAATATATAAGAGTATAAGTGTATAAATATATATATGTGTATCAATGTATAAGTATATATAAGTCTGTAAATATGTGTATAAATGTACAAGTGCATAAATGTATAAATATATATAAGTGCATAAATGTATAAATATATACAAGTGTATACATATATATATGTGTATAAATGTATAAGTGGGAACAGTGTTAGACATTTAGAACTAAACATAACTTACCATCCTAAGTGGGAGCAATGTAAAGCATTCAGAACTAAATATAACTCACCATCTTATGTGTGAACAATGTTATACATTCAGAACTAAATATAACTCACCATCTTATGTGTAAACAATGTTACGCATTCAGAACTAAATATAGCTCACCATTCTATGTGTAAACAATGTTACGCATTTGTAACTAAATATAACTCACCATCCTTTCAAGATACTCTGTAAAAAGTAGAATTTTTGAAACAAAATGTGAAGAAAATTAAAATTAAAGTGATATTAATAATGTAAGTTTCATTGAACTGAAAACACATTTAAAAAGTCTGAAAGACATATGGTCAGAACAGTACCTAGAAGAAGAAAGAATATTTGCAAACACAAATGTATAGAAAGAGTTATGTGTGTGAAGGTGTGACAACAAATATGTAAGTTAGCTTAACTGTGTAATATTGACTTGGAAACTAATTTGAAAAATAACCTATAAGGATAAGAATTATACATTTTGTATGTTTATACTTACACCTGTGTAAGAATCTTCAAGAGATGCATTATAATTCCAAACTCGAAGGCCACTAATACTCAAAGGCTGACCAAAAGAAATAGTTATAGTGGGAGGGCAGTGACCTAGGAATTCTACACACCACATATGTTCTTCAGACACTGTTAAGTTTACACCATCAATTAATCTGTAAAAATTACAGAAAACAATAAAAACATTCAACTGAGACTATTGTAAGTTTGTCTCACAGTACTTTTTGTTTTATTAATTTAAACTATTATGTGGTAACACTAATTATACAAACATTCAAAGAAAAGTCTACAAACCTCAACTGCAAAAACAACATATTGAGCATGTAGGACAGGAGAGATTCTGTCAACCTGTTTATACTGTAATATATCTGTGGGTTACCCGCCACATTATTTAGCCAATTCACATATGTTATAATCTATCTGTAGAATATATACGTATATGCCATACTGTTCTGTCAATCCATTCACACTGTTTGAGAAAAAGGCTTACTTTAAGATTGTTTTTTCTTTTTCTAATAATTTTAATTTAGTTTAGAGGATGGAGCAACCAAGATGGACCAATAGTTCCCATTTTGTTGCAAAACATCATATGTTATGTCATATAAATATGTCAAAGTATGTTTACCGAAGTGTATTCATGTACTTACATACAGTTATGACAGAAAATGTTTGTACCCCTGCATCCAGAGCAGTTTTTTACTCATAACTTAAAAAGTATCACAACTAGGCCAATAGACATAAACTGTATTATAAATATACTAACACACATTTACATAAGTTTTTATGTAAATTAAATGACAAATAAACTGTTTCTAAACAAATAACCCAAAACAGGAGGAGCAGAAAGTGTTTGTACATTTCAGAGCCTGTGAAAAAACTGATATTCCTGTAAATATTGTGTTTAGTTGGGCAAATAAGCTATATTATACCATTCCAGAACTAGATACTGGGTTCATAATTATTAGAATTTAGCCAGCAAAAAATGTACTTCCAGCAATTTAGCACTGTCTCCGTCATTATCTGCCTGGTCATCTTGGCAAACAGGAAACAACTGTCCAATGATTTAAAAAATTGAATGATTGTAAAATACAAGTTTTGTGTGTCTCTTTCTGATATTGCTACACAACTTAATGTGCCAAAATCTACTGTTCAAAGCATAATTGCCAAGTTTAATCTTGCAGGATCAATGGCTAACCTCCCTTGTTACAGACGCCCCACCAAAATTCCAGAGAGAACCAAGAGGAAGGTTCTCAGAGAAGTTAGTAGGAACCCTCGTTTAACACGTAGTGACATACAGAAACTGGGGTTGAAGTAAGCACTTTTACAACGAATATGTTTTGCTCTTCTGGGTTCAAAGTCCTCGTAAAACTCCATATTTAAATCCTGTTCATTTAGAAGCATGATTGAGGTATGCAAGAAACCATGTAGATAAACCCTTTACCTATTGGAAGAGTATTCTTTGTTCAGATGAGATTAAAATCGAGCTTTTCGGTCACAGTGGTGTTCGCTATATTTTCTGTAAGAAGAGGGAATGAAATCTTCCAAAGAACACCATCCTACAGTTAAACACGGAGATGGTTTGATCATGCTATGGGGTTCCTTCAGCACTTCTGGTGCAGGCAGCCTTCACTGCATCAATGGAATCATGAAAAAAGAAGAGTACATTGATATATTAGGCACTTATATCAAGAATGATGCTCAGAACTTGCAGCTTGGGCATTGTTGGATCTTCAAGCAAAATAATGACCCTAAGCACACATCAAAATCCTGGTTGCAGAGGAACCATATAAGCATTCTGGAGTGGCCATCACAGTCACCCGATCTCAACCCAATTGAAAACATTTGGCATGAGTTGAAGCCCAGGGTTGATCAGCATCATCCGAAAAACTTGCAAGAGTTGGAGGCCTTTTGTAGAGAAGAATGTAAGAAAATACCAGTCAAATACTGTCAAACGATCATGGAGGACTATGAGGAGAGATTGTGCCAAGTAATTCACATGAAAGGCTACACAACTGACCATTAAAGTAGACACACGAACACTTTCTGTCCCTCCTATGTTTGGTTATTTGTTTATATACAGTTTAATTGTCGTTTAATTTACATAAAAATTTATGTAGATGTGTGACAGTATAATATCTATAATATACTATACTTTCATTATCCTGATCATGATACTTTTTATGTTAAGAAGAAAAAACTACTCACAACACAGGGGTATGAACACTTTCTGTCATAACTGTATAAATACATCAAGTACTTTTACTGATTTGTATTCTCTTATTCTAATGCTCTTGGCAGCAGTGCAGTGTGTGTGCATGTGCATACATCAAACAATCCATATCACTACCTCATTAGATGATTGCGAGAGTCTACCGGAGAACATGACAACATGTGTGGATACAGTACTACGGGTTCTCCATTGGGATCTAATACTTCCAAGCCAGTGAGTCCAATAGTTTGTGAGTCTCCCCATGTAGTCATGAAAGTCACTATCAGGCCTGAAAACAGTAAACAATACTTACACACAGTTCAAACAATTACTGTATGTTATATGTGGACTGTTCATAATGCTTAATAAAATCGTTCTTATGAAAATTCTTGTATTCTGATCAGTTTTTCACTTTGATAAACAAACCAAAAGCTGTACAGTATTGTCATGCTCTCTGGTGCTTCCAGTCTTTAAAATACTGGTTAATTTAACAAAATCTCTTTTGTGAAAGTGGAGTTTAATATTCAATTATGTGTTATAAAACTAAATATGAATCTATATTCCACATATATTAAATTAACTTCATCTCACTTTAATCTTATGAAAAAAAAATGTTTAAAAGTTTCACTGAGAAGATCATACTGCTGATTACACAGATAACCTTACATTCTAAAACTGTTTATGAACACACATAAAATGGTGTTAATAAATGTAGAATACAGTTATCTGGTACAGTAAACCACATTATCAAAATTGTTATGAATGTGGAACACACTTACCTGGTATAGTAAAAGACATATAAAAAGGTGTTATGAATGTTTAAGACACTTATTTGGTACAGTAAAACATATGTACTTAACTGTGAAGATCTGGTCTCTGAAACATAAGACTGATCACCTCTTTGTTCACCATGCTTAACACTATGGTTTTTTACTAGCACTTACAGTAGGGAATATTGTAGTTGAATACCAACTTAATAAAACTCAAAGATAAGATCTACTGTTTGAATGCAGAGAACAGTCCGAACATTGAGTGTGTATCATACTCAAATAGCTGTCACAATTGTTTTGACATTTAAAAATGAGACAAAGCTTTTAAATGTATACAATATTCAGAACCATAAATAAAGAAATAAACTTTAAAAAGGAATGTGTTATTTTAATTTATATCATCAGTAACAAAGTGTAGTACAGGAATATTATTGCATTAAATTATATATATATATCAAAAATTTAAAATAACAGCCTTAGCCAGTGATTAACAAAATCAACTGTATTTATTAGCAGAACAAAAGAAACAGTGAGATAAGTTAATTCAACAATATTGTTTTTATGACCGGAACTGTGAGTGAGACTTAAGATTTTTTACATAATATATTTACAAAATAAAACACTTCTGTTCACCAATCCAGTTTCCTTTTTGCTCATTCATTACCACTGTAACACCATTTTCTTTGAATGATTTACTGGTTGAACTTGTAACACAAAGAATGTTTTCACTTAATCACATTTCATGTAATTTAAAAGTGAACAAAAATTGCAACATCTAAGTTGATAAAAAACCCACACCAGTTTAGTATTATTTCAAAACAACTGATACCTTTGTTTTTTACTTACAGAATCTTACAATGTAACTTTTATTATATTATTTATTTAAAACTATGAAGGATATCTTAACTCAGAATGGTGATAAAATACAAATACTGTGAACTTACACTGTCCAATAAACTTTTCACTTTTTCCCGAGTCAAATACATACATACTATCTGATGTAAGGGATCGTCTCCTCCACTGAGACTGGCCAAAAGGATTAGCTGTAGTAAAAGGACGATCAACCTACAGAGAGGTCACAGATCCATTTGTACTTAGAATCATTCTCAGCTATTCTATCTAATACATTGACAAAAATTACGGTATAATCAAAAGTTATTTACATATATGGTAAAACTCTTTCATACTATTACAATAAAAAACTAGGGCAATTCTATGTCAAATCATCCAGGGAACTACAGATGACCCCCACAAAATACCTTGAAAAAATTCACATGTGCTTATCTACCCATATGATGAAAAATTTCCAAAGATTAGATCAATATCTCTAATAGTTTCTGATTTACAGCCCAGTAAAATTTATGGGTTTTTTTGGCGAATTCATTTTCATGCAACTTTTGATGCTTAAAACTACAAGAGTAATGGTAGTAGAAGATTGAAACTTGCTACACTGACTGAAAATTAATCTCACAGAATTCAAAAATGATCTTAAACCTAGTTTATCTCTCTTAGGATTTTCATAGTGAGGCAGTAAAATCACCTAAAAGCCCCAAATTGTAAAAACATTGGTTTATGTAATAAGTCATAGCTCTAAGACTTAATATGACACAAAGCTGATTTTTTTTTCTAATTTCCTATAACATATCAGTTGATAAATCAGCAATTGTTGTAATTAAAAGTCTGTTAGATCTCCTGTAAAATATTTTACCTGCATACAGCTTTTTATGATTTAGCTAAAAATAGCCCTACATCAGGCCACAGTTTGACCATGTCACCAGTTATTCAGCCTTTTCAGATTTTTACCATATATTCTTACATCTCTGAATATGATCTACAAAAAAATCAGGATGGTGTTCAACATACTTTTTAGTTATAATTTTTTAAAGTATCCTCTGACCATATATTGTTTACTTGAAACAAAAAGCTTCAATTCAGGTGTGTTACTGTGTGCAAATATATCCTTACAATTGTGAAATAACTGATAAATCCCATTGAAATATTCTAATCAGCCTTTACCATATATTCTTACATCTCTGAACATAATCTTCAAAAAAATCAAGGTTGTGAAAAATAATAAATTATCAAATTTTAAGTGTCTGATATGTATCATTGGGCAAAAGACCACATTCAGGGCATTCAGTTCTTTCTTGTCAATCAGGAATCAGTCCTGCAGAATTGTGTATAGTTTGATCTACTTGAGCACGATGAAAAATGCAAAACTGTGGCAGGTATTAGGTCACATCATAACTTTATTCCCCACTCTACCAACAAATTGTATATGAGAAGGCTATCAGATGAAGATGTGTACACAGTTGTAACTGTTGGTAGTATCAGTGAAAGTGATGCTGCAGCAGATCAAATAGAGTCTAATGATAGCAATGACAATTATCAGCCAGAGAAATATGTGGCATGCATATATGATCATGAATGGTATGTGGGAAAGATAGATCAGATGAACATTCCGATGTGTTGGTATCATTTATGAAGAAATCAAGAAACAAACTGTTCTCATGGCCTGCAAGGTCAGGTAAAGATGAAAGCTGGATTCCTTTCCAACATATTCTTTGTCTGATAAGTGCACCTATGGTGCAAGCCAGTAGTGCTCGCCACTATGTTCTAAGTCAAAGTAATCTTAACATAATCAAACCCAAATTTCAGAAATTTATTCAAGCTGTCTGAATGAAGCAATGTTTATTTGATGTTGTTAAGGCTAATTTATTGCCAAAGCAGTTATTGAAACATCTCACTGTCCTGATTATTGTAGTTTGGTGTGACTACAAACTTTCTCAGTTATCCCCTGTTGTAGCACTGTGCTTTTTGTGTCTGATTTACCTTTGTATTTTTCATATTATTAATCTTAAACTCAGCCATATCTGCATAACTGTAATGCATACACAGTATATATTTGCATTGCCATGTGATCTAACTAGTTATGCCAATACACTTGTTCAGAAATGAATTAATTCTTTCTTGTTTCTTACAACTTCATTATTTAACATTGTGAAAAGCTGGTTAGAATATTTCAGTGGGATCCATACAATTCTGACAAGTATTTTTCAAAATTGTATGGATATATTTGTACACTTTAACATACCTGAACATTTTTTAAAATAAAAATTGTATAGTCAGAGGATACTTTAAAAATTATAACTCAAAAAGTAGGTTGAACACCATCCTGATTTTTTTGTAGATCATATTCAAAAATGTAAGTGTATATGGTAAATATCTGAAAAGGCTGAACAACTGGTGATATGGTCAAACTGTGGGCTGAAGTAGAGTTATTTTTAACTAAATCATAAAAAGTTACATGCAACTAAATTCAGGAGATCTAATAGACTAGACTTTTAATTACAACAATTGCTGATTTATCAACTGATATGTTATAGGAAATTAGAAAAAAAAATCAGCTTTGTATCATATTAAGTCTAAGAGCTATGGCTTATTACATAAACCAATGTTTTTATGATTTGGGGTTTTTAGGTGATTTTACTGCCTCACTATGAAAATCCTAAGAGAGATAAACTTGGTTTGAGCCTTCTACCACCATTACTCTTGCAGCTTCAAGCAGCCAAAGTTGCCCAAAAATGAATTCACCAAACAAAGTAAATATTAATTACATTTTACCATGTCCTAAACTACTTCACATTAATAGGTTTAAAAATTAAATTTCAAATAATGAAGAAAATCTCCACAGAAAAGAATAAATATAAATAAACATCAATACACGTTTATCCATGCCTTATACATTTCAATTAATATGCGTGTATCTGTTCCTTGCACATTTTCATCAGTATGCGTGTGTATCTCTTCCTTACACATTTCCATCAGTATGTGTGTGTATCTCTTCCTTACACATTTCCATCAGTATGTGTGTGTATCTGTTCCTTGCACATTTCCATCAGTATGTGTGTGTATCTGTTCCTTACACATCTCCATCAGTATGTATGTGTATCTGTTTCTTACACATTTCCATCAGTATGTGTGTGTATCTCTTCCTTACACATTTCCATCAGTATGTGTGTGTATCTGTTCCTTACACATCTCCATCAGTATGTATGTGTATCTTTTTCTTACACATTTCCATCAGTATGTATGTGTATCTCTTCCTTAACACATTTCCATCAGTATGTGTGTGTATCTGTTCCTTACACATCTCCATCAGTATGTATGTGTATCTTTTTCTTACACATTTCCATCAGTATGTATGTGTATCTCTTCCTTACACATTTCCATCAGTATGTGTGTGTATCTGTTCCTTACACATCTCCATCAGTATGTGTGTGTATCTGTTCCTTACACATCTCCATCAGTATGCATGTGTATCTGTTCCTTGCACATCTCCATCAGTATGTATGTGTATCTGTTTCTTACACATCTCCATCAGTATGCATGTGTATCTCTTCCTTACACATTTCTATCAGTATGTGTGTGTATCTGTTCCTTACACATCTCCATCAGTATGTATGTGTATCTGTTCCTTACACATTTCCATCAGTATGTGTGTGTATCTGTTCCTTACACATCTCCATCAGTATGCATGTGTATCTGTTCCTTGCACATCTCCATCAGTATGTATGTGTATCTGTTTCTTACACATCTCCATCAGTATGTATGTGTATCTGTTTCTTACACATTTCCATCAGTATGTATGTGTATCTGTTTCTTACACATTTCCATCAGTATGTGTGTGTATCTGTTCCTTACACATTTCCATCAGTATGTGTGTGTATCTATTCCTTACACATCTCCATCAGTATGTGTATGTATCTGTTCCTTACACATCTCCATCAGTATGTATGTGTACCTGTTCCTGATAAATCACTACAACTGTGTCTGTGGGATGTTCATATGTCTGATAACTAAGTAGATAATATCCTCAACACATGACTGAAGCATCAACAGGTGAGATTTACAACATTTAACAAAGAGAGATGAAAATGAACTGTATTTTACTCATAAGTCTTGATATTATCAAAGAAATTAATAAACACAATTACTTGAAGTAAAACTCAAGCAAGTGTTCCAAAGTGCCATCAGTCATTTTGTCAATGAGTCACATAAGCCTATTCCTGCATATTCATTCTTTAAATACCATCTACAAACCTTAACAAAAATATTTTAATAATATAGTTCCTACTTTTATTTTGTATTTGAAATTACTAGTTTTCTTATCAATAGAGATGCTATACCCTGTTATAAAAATGGATCAGAATTGAATATATACATATATACTCACTCCACTGTCTTTACTGCCAGTCTGGGGTCGTTCTTTAATATTTTCTTTGGCAGCTACAGCAGGGTTCATCAGATACTCACCGAATGTCTTGTCGTGGCGAGATATGGCTTCTAGTATACCATCATCAGTGGTGAACAAAATAGTCTGAGGGAACAGTTATCACACTCAATTCTATCTTATATCAGTTCATAAACAGCATTTCCAAACTATAAAATTTATATTGGACATGTTTTCAGCCACCAACATTATGTTTTTTACATACAATAATAATGCTTTTCAGTTGATATAACTCAAAAGTATTGGACTGAATACTTTGAACAGAAATTAATTTATAAATCTGCAAATTTTGTTCCAACTACAGCCATTATAGTGTTGAGGTGGAACAACATGTACTAGAGTTACATTTTAATATTAATAGATAATGTGATGTCATCAATAGCTGATCAATACAGAGAATGTTCATACATTCAAGAGATACTGAATCAACCTGGCACCATGACCATCTAGAAAGAGATCTGCAACAAGTCATATTCCAGTCACAGTTAGCAAAGTATGATATTTTGTAACATGTGAGAATCTATGAACACACAGTGGCAAAAAAGCTATCTATGTTTCCTATGCAACAATAAGAAAAATAATAAAGGATAACAATATATGGGTTCACTTACATAAAGGTACTTGATGTACGTCTCATTCAACCATAACAAACTTCAAGAAGCTATAGAATGAATTACAAACAAGGGTTCAGGTGATTCTGTACTAAATTTGCCAGTCAGGTTGTCAAAAGTAGTGTCCATTGATTTTTGTGAGGCCAGACTACTGAAACAGCCATTGGGAAACCACAGTCTTCATACATTAGATAGATTATTGAATGCATATGGGGAGGAGTTATGTGCTTTTGATACAACAGAACATTTCAAAATGGAAACTATGCTGCAATGCTATTTGCAACATGTAAAAGCAACAGATAGAGCAAAACCAGATGAACTGACAGTCTGTTACGCGAGAAAGAAAGTCTAAATTTGTTTTGATTATAAAGTACACAACACTTTCTGTATATTTTAAGATTTACTGAAGATTATGCAGGTTTTCTTATAAAATCTATATGAAATATAGATTATCCACCTCTAAGACTAAAGATGCAGGTATATATATACACACACACACACACACTCAGTGGCTAATTTATTAGTTACACTTATCTAATATCAAATAGGACCCTCTTTTGTCTCCAGAAAAGCCTGAATTCTTTGTGGCATGAATTCAACAAGGTGCTAGAAATATTCCTTAGGGATTTTGGTCCATTCTGGCTTAATAGTAAATAATGTAGTTAACTGTATTGTATTAACAAGTTAAATACTTAATGTAGTTAACTGTGTTGTATTAACAAGAATTAAGTACTTGATGTAGTTACATATCCTAGGCAATGTTTACTATGTGTCTTTGCACAACAAGATAAAAACATCATTACCACACTTACATCTCCAAATGCTTCAGTCCCACCTTGAATGCCACCACAAGCTCGAGCTATCTCACCTCTAAAAATCTTTTTGTTGTCCAGAGTCATGTCTACTACTTTAGCTCCTCGGAAAGAATGAATGCGAGACTTGTTGTAATTCTGTGTGAGAAATTTTAAATAAAAAAAGACACCACAATCCTTAATGTCAAGTTTTTCATTCACATTCAAAATTTTACTTCACAAACCTACACACATACAAACATTATACTCAGTGTTTTATGTGGTATTCAGAATGAAACCTGCCATTCCGACTCATGTTTAAAACACATTTTATAGTTACTTGATAGAGTTTTGTTTATAAAACCTGTTGAACACAAGTATTTGTTTTAAAGGAAATTAATTTTATATTTAAAAAACATTTTAAAGCCACCATACAAAGTTAATGTTTTTCCTAAGTGAAAAATGTATTTCCAATAGATACCTCTTGTCACAAAAAAACTTTCTCAACTAGTAACCCCTCTATCAGAACAAATTTTTCAGTTAATACTGGCCTTTCAAGTCCAAGTTCTTTCTGAATATCAGCATGTAACTGATAATGCAGCATCCCTCCACTAGTAGGAGTGTAACACTACCCCTATTGTAACTAGCTCCTTATTTAATCATGCACTTATTAATAACTTTTAGATTGATTATAAATATTTAAACATTTAGAAATACATTTAGTATATGAAAATATTAATTTCAAACAAAATGCTAGAATCCCACAACTAACAAATGGCAAGTAAGAATACAATTTCCCTTGAGGAAAGTGCCCAAAGAAAAACCATGAAGCGTGGTATGGAAAGAAAACATTACATCAGTTGGAGGCTGCATCATTTCTAAACCAGATATACTCTTTGTCCATCAAGAATACATAAGAAAAACCTCAGGGCAGAAACATAGAGGGACCCCAAAAATGTTGATGGGAAAGGAAACCCTATGTGTCATGTGGTTAGGGTGAAATAGACCATAAATAAGAGTTCATCTTCAAACAACACCTGATGGCATTTAGAATTGTAAATAAGGTCCACTGTAAGAAGAGAGTCTTTTACTTGTTAGCTCAAAAACAGGTACTGGATGGGAATATGAGTATCTGTACCAATTCAGTTGACTGTAATCAGTTAAAATAGATCGTTAGGCATTCATTTCAAGTTCAAAATCTGGTAGCAATGGGAATTTTATGTCAACTCCACAATAAGAACAGGGAAGCCAACCTTGTACATGCAGGTAATCATCATTTATCCAACTTCAAATAACAACAGATCCATCAGGAAACAACATCCAGTATACAATATGAAGATGAAGAATGACATCAGTTTGGGGTAACATCTCCAGCTCAAAACTGATGTCATTGGGAATTTACCATACAGTCCACAGTAGGAAACAGTCAAACATATGTGAGGACTAATTTAGTGGGACCATCTCAAATAAACACCTGACCCAGCCAGGAAGTGGCATCTGGTGGATGGTAGAAAAAAGGAATATCTCAGCTAGAAAGACAAATTGCAAAACATATATTACATAGTGCTACAACCAGCACCTGGTGGCATCTGGAATTGTAAATCAAGTTTACAGTAGGAAGGATGTCGTACTGTCAGCACCAGTGGAATACCAAATGAGTGGCACTGTCACCATGATACCCTAATTTTTAAAAGCAAGTCTACCATGTTGATGGAGTCAACAGCTGGTGGCATCTGGAATTATACATCAGGTCCATGGTAGAGAGAGTCCCAATGCCACAGAGCAGTAGAAATGGGCAGTAATCCCTGTCATTACACACATAAGCCCATGAGTGGTTGATCTGTGACAAACATATTTATGAAGTAACAAACTATGAGATATAACTATCAGTGATCCAATGAAACACTCTATATTTATGGTGTGTGTGTGTAAAATTATCCTGACATTTTAATATGTTTAATGTAATATTTATGTATAGATGAAAACTGGACAGAGTTAATCAAACAACTCTTGGGAGCAACTGCAACTGTACATCAGGTCTATGGCACAAAATTCTTGAGCGTGATACACATCTAGTGTGGTCACAGGATATACTTTGTGGATTTTAATACTAAATATATCTGGTTAGGCATCATTCACTGCAGAGAAGGATCTCAAACTCTACAGCAAAAGATTCTATAAAGAAATATAAAAACAAAAAGAGTAATCCACACTTCAACCCAGGAACAACGTAAGATGAGAGATCTATTGGGAGAAAACAACAAAAAATACAACAAACATTCAGAGAAAGGTAAGAATATTGCCAGGGAAAGTGACAACATGAGGAACATGGAGAGCAAAAATAAGTAATATAAAAGATGATGACAAAGGTTTAAATAGATGAAAAATAAGAGCATGAAGAAGAATGTTGAGATTCCTGAAGAGAAGCAGGAGAAATAGTGAATGAAAAAAATAAAATAGAAGATACCTGCAAATGAAACACAGAAGCAATGTCAGTAAACCAAAAAGTGGAAGGCAAAACCAACCTACAACTGGCAACAAAGGAAACTGATAGATTCCCAAGTGAAAAAAAGAATGGCAATGGAGAAAGAGAAGATAACCTAGCCATACCAACAATAGTGTCAAGTGTATCACCTGCACTGACAAATTGTCAAAGAGGATGGATAAACTTGATGAGAAATCAATAAAGTTGAATGCCTGTAAAGTCCCAACCTTCAGTGAGGTGTCAGACAAAAGCTACATGTGAAGATGGAGTTCATGTATGGATGACACACAATGGAGTGTTGGAGACAAAGACAGAGGAAGTGGGAGGCAACACCAAAAGCCTTTGCAGAAGTGGAACCTGTTATAGTCATCCAATATAATGCTACCACCAGAAATCAACATAGAATGTAATAAAGTACTGATAAAACATGAGAAATAAAAGAATAATAAAGTTGGAAAAAAAATAAATATAATAAATTACTACATATACATGAGTGACATAAATATGGAGTTATAAACTAAAAACTATAATTAATAAAAGCTAATACAAATTTCATCATGAGAAAAAAAACAGAATCTAAAATGAAGGTTTAAATTTAATCACTTAAATATTTCAGAAAGACATCAAGATAAATACATTATAAGAACACAAATGAAACATAGCAATACACATAACATTATTTTAATTTTTCATTTACCCTCTACCAACTTAATGATAAAGAAAAACAAACACCAACCCAGATTCTTATCATTGCTACTCTAACAGACTGAGAAAATTGCAGGAAAACATAGTGATTATTGCCTGGTGTGAAAGGGGCCAACCACAAATGCATATCATCTTTGGTGCGATAAACTCCATCAATTAAGTTGGTTACAACCCTTGGGTCGTGGCTGTAGTCAGGTAGAACATTTATGTCAGCTGGTACTGCCCAGATCTATAAAAATATACTGTAATAAACTTATTTGTTTTAATAAGACCATTATAAATATTTGATTTAATTAAAACCACTATAAATGTTTGATTTAAAACCATTATAAATGTTTAATTTAATACCATTATAAATGTTTAATTCAAACACAGCCTAGAATGCAACTTTCCATGCATGTTGAAAAGAGAATTATTATGATGAAATAAATTAGTGTTAACATTATCCTTATCTGAAAATGTATTTCTGACAGACACCTTCACCCACAGGATAGCTTCTTTCTTCTTGAGTTTGTGCCATTTGCCAAATATCTTTGCAAGCCAAATGCCATATGAAAACACCAACCTAATCTCACATAAAACCACTGTAGCAGAACCCTTCACTAGTAGGAGTATGACATACTTCCATGCAAATTGACTCCAAGTACATTCTTGCTTTTAAAACCTTACTCTTTGACAAGGCAATAAATAAACATGCACCAGGAAAGCATGGAAAATGTGTGAGAGGTTAGTATCTACCAGAAATATATTTTTAGGTAAATAAAATGTTAGAATAGTTAGAATCCAATATTCAAATGGTGGAGGGACCTGTGCATAGTTTACCTGGATGAGCTTCCTCCTGAAAATATCTGTAATGAACACTCTTCTATGGTTCTAGAAACTGAAGTCAGACAGTTGTTCAATGATTTATATGTGAACAGCATCGTAAAATGAGGTGTTCTGGAGAAGACAAAATCCCCAAAAGTGAATCTTTATGCTGGAGATATAAAGGTGAGAAAGGCATTTTGGTTACCAGATGCTTGGAGACAAAAGTTGTCTAATAGAGTGGGAGAAGGATATGGGAAAGAGAAAGAAAGAACTTTACATATTTGCATAGCAAAGTGTTAAAAATGTGAAGAAGACAGATTCTTCTTTATTAGATAAGGAAATTCTCAAAGGAAAACCAGAAGGCAAAAAAATTTGCTCAAATTCATCCTTTTCAACTTAAGACCCAAAACAAGAGGAAGAGAAGTGAGTGAAGCAGAAACTGCATTGAATCTCACAACATGCTGAACAATAGCTGTCACATCTTTTATGGATGAACAACTTCCCTGACTACGTCATGAACCCCACAACATGTTGAACAATGGCTGGAACATTCTCCATAGATAATAAACTTCCCCCTAATTTATTACTATTATTTTATTCAGAATAAGGTACATCTTTACTCACAGCAGCTGAAGAATGGGTTTGTGCGATTTCATGGTGAGTATGTTAAAGCTCCATCAAGTGAAAGTAGAAGAATTAAATAAAAAAGTCAAATGTATGTGGATTTATTTCACTTAATGGAGTGTTTTTGTGCATGATTAATCACCATGAAATGCTATCAGGTGGATGCTTCACAAGGCTGATGGCTTCCAAGTTTCTTTGGTAGAAAATGTTAGCTCAAGAACAAAGAAGCTACTCTATGTGAAAAGGTGAGTGTTCATTTCAGAAACTGTTATACCTATTAAAATGATAATTGTTATAGTGAAAAAACTACTACTGTTAAAGAGAGAATTATTACAGTGAAAGAAACCAGTATTTTTGAACACAAAATTGTTATAGTAAAAGAAACTAGTATTGTTGAACACAGAATTGTTACAGTGAAAGAAACTAGTATTGTTGAACACAGAATAGTTGATGTGAAAGAAACTATTATTGCTCAATGAAGAATTGTTACAGTGAAAGAAACGTATTGTTCAATGAATTGTTACAGTGAAAGAAACTAGTATTGTTCAATGAAGAATTGTTACAGTAAAAGAAACTAGTATTGTTCAATGAATAATTGTGACAGTAAAAGAAACTAGTATTGTTGAATGAATAATTGTTAGTGAAAGAAACTAGTATTGTTGAATAAATAATTGTTATAGTGAAAGACACTAGTATTGTTGAATAAAAAATTGTTATAGTGAAAGAAACTAGTATTGTTCAATGAAGTTTTGTTACAGTGAAAGAAACTAGTATTGTTCAATGAAGAATTGTTACAGTAAAAGAAACTAGTATTGTTCAATGAATAATTGTGACAGTAAAAGAAACTAGTATTGTTGAATGAATAATTGTTAGTGAAAGAAACTAGTATTGTTGAATAAATAATTGTTATAGTGAAAGACACTAGTATTGTTCAATGAATAATTGTGACAGTAAAAGAAACTAGTATTGTTGAATGAATAATTGTTAGTGAAAGAAACTAGTATTGTTGAATAAATAATTGTTATAGTGAAAGACACTAGTATTGTTGAATAAAAAATTGTTATAGTGAAAGAAACTAGTATTGTTCAATGAAGATTTGTTACAGTGAAAGAAACTAGTATTGTTCAATGAAGAATTGTTACAGTAAAAGAAACTAGTATTGTTGAATGGAGAATTGTTATAGTGAAAGAAACTAGTATTGTTGAATGAATAATTGTTACAGTAAAAGAAACTAGTATTGTTGAATGAAGAATTGTTGAAGTGAAAAACTAGTATTGTTGAATAAAAAATTGTTATAGTGAAAGAAACTAGTATTGTTGAATAAAGAATTGTTATATTGAAAGAAACTAGTAATGTTAAATGAAAAATTGTTATAGTGAAAGAAACTAGTATTGTTGAATGGAGAATTGTTATAGTAAAAGAAACTAGTATTGTTGAATGAATAATTGTTACAGTAAAAGAAACTAGTATTGTTGAATGGAGAATTGTTATAGTGAAAGAAACTAGTATTGTTGAATGAATAATTGTTACAGTAAAAGAAACAAGTATTGTTGAACACAGAATTGTTACAGTGAAAGAAATTAGTACTGTTGAATGGAGAATTGTCATTGGGAAAGAAACTAGTATTGTTGAACACAATTGTTAGTGTGAAAAAAACTAGTATTGTTGAACACAGATTTGTTGGAATGAAAGAAACTAGTACTGTTGAACACAATTGTTAGTGTGAAAAAAACTAGTATTGTTGAACACAGATTTGTTGGAATGAAAGAAACTAGTACTGTTGAACACAGAATTGTTACAGTGAAAGAAACTAGTATTGTTAAATGAATAATTGTCATAGTGAAAGAAACTAGTACTGTTGAATGAAAAATTGTTATACTGAAACTGGTATTGTTGAATGAAAAATTGTAGTGGTGAAAGAAACTGGTATTGTTGAATGAATAATTGTAGTGAAAGAAACTAGTATTGCTGAATGAAGAATTGTTATAATGAAAGAAACTTGTGTTGTTGAATGAAGAATTGTTATACTGAGAGAAACTTCTCTTGTTGAAATGGAGAATTGTTATAGTAAAAGAAACTAGTATCATTAAACAGAGAAGAGAATTGTTATAGCAAGAGGAACTAGTGTTACTGAAGAACATATGAATATAGACTGAAAAGAAAAGCTATTCATTGCACAATATAATGTTTTCAAGTCCTTTTCCAAAAACAAAGCTATTCAAACTTTTTAAAATTCATTATGAATTTCAAGGATGCTGAAAACTAGTTACTAAAACTGTGTGACAATATTTTAAAAATAGAACTTGATTTTCTGTCTCTTCCATACCTTCTCAACCTGGACTGGCCTTCCACTTTGAGTGAAGACCTCAACACCATTTAATCCAACATAATGCTTGTCACCCCAAGTTGACAAGATATTTATTGTAAGCTGAATGCCCTCTGGGAGCACTGGAATAAAGAAGCCACCTTCAAAGCTGAAAAACAAAGTTTCTTTCTTCATGAGTTTTTATGTAATACTGAAAGTATATAAGCTTATAGGAGTTGTATTAGTTTTGTTTGTTTCCAAACTTTCATTAATTACAAAAAAAAACTATATATTTTCTAATAAAACATTATTAAATACATTTAGCATGTTTTTTGGACTCCCAAGTTTTAGTTATCAGGTAATTAAGTTCAGAGTTAGTTACAATGATATAAAATTGTTTCTCAAACATCCCTCACTATATCATGAAAAAATATTGATAAAATAGTTGTTCTGCAGTTGATTTCAGAAAATCGAGGAAGAGGTGGTACTAGTTAACTTTATCAAACACTACAGCACACCACACAATATGTGTATCTATAAGATAAGACTTGTGTAGTAACATTACCTTACAGCACACTACACAATGTGTATCAATATATCATAAGACAAGAGTTGTGTAATAATATTATCCTACAACACAGTACATAATATGTGTATTTATATATCATAAGACAAGAGTTGTGTAATAATATTATCCTACAACACAGTACATAATATGTGTATTTATATATCATAAGACAAGAGTCGTGCAGTAATTTCATCCTTCAACACACTACACAATATGTGTATCTATATATTGTAAGACAAGAGTTGTGTAGTAATATTATCCTACAACACACTACACAATATGTGTATCTATATATCATAAGACAAGAGTCGTGCAGTAATTTCATCCTTCAACACACTACACAATATGTGTATCTATATATTGTAAGACAAGAGTTGTGTAGTAATATTATCCTACAACACACTACACACCATGTGTATCTATATATCGTAAGACAACAGTTGTTATGATTTTTCTTTTTGTTTGCCACTCATGTCTTATTTGTAAAACCTAATAACAAACAAATAATGAAATAATGTTTTCTTTCTCTCACACAAAGTCATATTAAAGAGTTTGTCACAGGTTTACAAATGAACAAAATGACACTAAGTAGAGTTAACTGCTTTAAGTTACAATAAAAGACTTTAATGAATAAACCAACTGTAATATATTCCTAATAACAGAAAAATACAGAGGATCAAGAAGTCTTGGTACAAAATGATAAAAACTCTATAACCTGAACATTTCTCCTGAAGATCCACCTGTCAAAAGTGTTCGCATTATAGGGTATTTATTATTTTGTATTAATTTAAATATATTAACTTTGGAAATGAAGAACATTACCAATTTTTACTTACTCTGTGACTTCAGTGCCATCATTTTCAACCATCTTAAATATTCTGCTGCCATCATTTGCAATACGTGAAACCAGCTGTCCTTTAATTCTTTCTTCCTGCATGTAAAGATCTAGGACATCCTCTAACAAAAAAACAAGGTATAAAGATATCAGGTAATTATTTCACCAAACTGTTTACTTGAAACTGGTCTGTTTGCTGTTTGATTTTCTAAGGAAGTGAATCATGAAGCATACTGATGACATAATAATGAATCATGAAGTATATGGATGAATTACATTGTGAATCATGAAGTATGCTGATGACATAATAATGAGTCATGAAGTACAATGTTTACATAATAATGAATCATGAAGTACAATGCTGACATAATAATGAATCATTATGTCATCAGTTACTTCATGATTCACCATGTAATTCATTCATATACTTCATGTCATCAGCATTCTTCATGATTCATTATTATGTCATCAGTTACATCATGATTTACCATGTAATTCATCCATATACTGATGGCATAACAACGAATCATAAAATGCAATGATGACATAATCATGAATCATAAAACATACTGATGACATAATAATGAATCATGAAGCATACTTCTTTGGTCAAAACACTGTTCTATATTTTATTTTAATTAAAATTTTAATTCCAATACCAGCTGTCTTGTAAATACATTTTCACTTCAAGTGGGTTTCTTATCATCATCATGATATAATAATGAATCACCAGGTATATGCACATACTCAGTGCAGGTCATGATTTGGTGCATGTATTTCCTTCAGTATAGACTGTTATTCAGTATGATACACATACTAAATCATGACCTATACTTAACATGGTACACATATTAAATTATGGTCTATGCTGAACACAATACACATATTGCATCATGGTCTATACTGAACACAATACACATATTGAATCATGGTTTATACTGAATACAATACACATTGCATCATGGTCCATACTGAACACAATACACATTGCATCATGGTCTATACTGAACACAATACACATATTGAATCATAGTCTACACTGAACACGATACCCACACTGAATCATTGTCTATGCTGAACACAACACACATTGAATCATGTTCTTTAATGAACACAATGTACATTGAATCATGGTCTATAATGAACATGATACACATACTGAATCATGGTCCATAGTGAACACAATACACATATTGAATCATGTTCTATAATGAATGTATGTGGTCTATACTGGTTTATTACTTAAAATATAAATAATACTCAGTAAAACATAGACCTTCTGGCCCCTTGATGTGTATTCCTGTACATGGTGAGAGGACCTCCTAGAGAAGGTTCTGTACTTTCAGTTTACCTCCTCTGGGATCTAAACATCAACCAGCATGTTTGCTGTGTATGGTGACCCATAAAGGGGAGGAGAGGATCCTGGTGAATGAAGCATCCAACTCCAATACACCACTTTGGCCTTGAATTCCCCCAAGATCAATCAGCTAGTCCACTTGGTCCAGGGTCAACTGAGTGCCAGCATAAGATGTTTTCAATGGGTGTAGTTGACATTATGTTTGATACTGGTGTTTGGGTATAGTGCTCACGAAACCCTGGCATTGCTGCAGTTACCTTATATGGCATTGTAGTACTTGGGATTGTGTTTCCCATCCTTAGTAGGCTGCATCTTTTATATAATACAAAATCTGTCATTGTTCCTTTTAACCTTTGTACCAAGGCACAATCAGAAAAACTAGATTTATCTTTGTATAGAATAGCAGTATCTACATATCAGCCTCTTCCACCATGGGTAATTACTATCCCCAACTGTGACCTATCTTTGAGTCATCTTGCAAGGCAGATACTCCTGACTGTAAATATGACTCTTTATTTGCTGAACATCTTTTAAATGATCCATCCATTCACATATATGCAGGTGGCTAAAAATCAGGTGATTCTGTAAGCTCTGCCATGGTTTGTTACAGTTCAGTTGTAGCACACAGAATACCCTCTAAAGTTTCTGTGCTCACTGTCGAATTGTACACCATTTCTCTTGCCCTGAATCGTATTGAAACTATACAATATACGAATTGTATGATCCATACTGATTCATTCAGCTGTCTATTGGCCCTTACATCATTCCATGTTAGTTACACCATATTCTCATCAAAATCCAAAACAAACTGGTCCATCTCACTCTATCATCTATCTCTGTAGTTTTTTTGGATACTGAATCATGGTAGTATTTGTGGGAATGAGCTAGATGACAGAGCAGCAAAGTCCATTTGCTCTAACTCTATCACCACCGTACCTATTCAATTCATGGACTATGGTCCAGTTATCAAAACCCTACTGTTCACCAGTTGGCAGTCAACCAGGAGTGAGCAATGAAATAAGCTTTTTCAAATAAAGCCTTCTTTAGCTCTTTGACCATCTTGTTTCTGTCAAGATTGAAGGGAGGAAGTTGTTTTGGCTAGGCTATGCATTAGTCAGTTTTTTAACTCACCACTTCCTTTTATCTGGCACTGATGCATCAATGTATGGTCCATGTGGCACTCATGTCACAAGCATACATATTTTATTATAATGCCATCATTACAACCAAGAATGACAATGCCATTTTAAATATATTTTTAAGGTAGGTTTGCCCTTGACATTATCCAATGTCTTAGGTGATAATGCCCACCTCACTGATATTTTTACATTTTTAAGAGCCATTGGTCTTTTTAACTTAATTAAGGTTTATATTGAACTATATTCTATTTTAGCATGATTTATTTTACACATTCTAATTTTTCTTTTGACCTGAACCCAGGACTGGAGAAGCCAACTTCAAGTGACTGATAGCAAGTTTGAACTTAATGCTTCAGTCTTCCTGGCAGATCTTAATTTTACTTATTTTATGTATTTTTACCTTAATTTCCAAATAACATTATAGTATACTACATCTTGTATGGCACAGATAGACTAGTAGCGTTGTACCAATAAACATGAAATACCTATTTACTTGACCTTCTTGTGGAAACTTGAGTTTGATAGGTTTGAAAGTTAATACAGCAAGTGAGCTACCAAATGTTCAAAGTACTGTCTTCAGGAAAACACTTAAAAAATGTGGGTTCCTATCACCAACACTCTTCTCATAACACTGCTTATAAATAAATATTGAATCATAGAATATACCATAGGAGAGACACATATTGAATTAAAATGATGAGAAAACCCCTTGAATTAAAAATGTATATCAGGATGGCTGGTTTTGGTATTACCTCTTTTACCAGAATAATGCACAGAACAGCATTTTGACCTGAAGATGACCTTAAAAGGTCAAAGCATTGTTCTTTGTTTAATTTTGTTGAAAGTGTTAATACCAATACCAGCTGTCCAGAAATACACATATTGAATTATTGAATATGCTTTTAGAATGGACATATTTAATCATTAGGTGTAGTGAAGAATATACACATATTAAATAATTAGTATGTCAAATGAGATACACATGTTGAATCATGGGGTATGTCGAAGTATTACAAGTACTGACTCAGCAGATATTCTGGGGAGGATGTACATGTTGAATGGTCTGTCTACATTGCATAGCTCCTGATACGTATGTGATGAAGTCAATAGAATAGCCTTGGTGAAATCATCAAATATTTCTTGCAGTTTTATTATACCCTGATAAGTATTCTCTTGAACAAAACTGAAACATTCCTGTAATCTTAGGTGTTTATGAGCAAACTTATCTTTCCTCAAGTCTTTCAAAGACAAACTATTCATTACATATCTACAGGACAAACTTATCATTCAAGTATTTCAAGGGTAAATGTATCTTTCAGCAAGTATACACAGAACAAACTTATCATTCATCAAGTATTTCAAGGGTAAATGTATCTTTCAGTAAGTATATATATAGAACAAATTTATCATTCATCAAGTATTTCAAGGACACATGTATCTTTTAGTAAGTATATACAGAACAAATTGACTTTTCATCAAGTGTTTAAAGGGCAAATATATACAGAACATATCATTTATTGAGATAAGAGACAAAATAACTTGTAGACAATGTAGAATACTTTATTTCTATGATAATCAAGTCTAGCTGATGAATCAATTGTTTAAACTGTTAATGACATGACTATAATTTCAGTTTCCTATAAAAAACATCAAAGTGACAATAAGGTAGAGGTAAATCATGCAATGTTACTTGCAGTTCTGTTACATCCTGTCAAAGTTACATCCTCAAATACCTCACATATTTTTAATTCACAAATAAAATTGAAACATTTTAAAAAAACAAAAACATGTGGCACCTTCTTCTTGGTTTTCTGGCAGCTTAACATTGATTATCCAAACATAATGTTTGCCAGACATGCCTAATTTGTGTCTTCATATATTTCAGGATGACTGGTGTGGGCATAAACACTTTTTACTAATAAAGCAGAAAATATGTTTTGATCTTCTAAGGTCATCTTCAGGTTAACAAATATTTTACATATTTTTACCTTAATTTCCACATACCATTATATTATACTACATATTGTTTGGCAAAAATAGCCTAGTAGCTTTGTGCCAATAAACATGAGAACCCGAAGATGGCTCAAGAAGGTTGAAATGGTGTTCAGTGTTTTATTAGTAAAAAGTGTTAATACCAATACCAGCTGTCCTGAGATATATTTTTACTTCAAATGGGTTTCCCATCATCTTCAAGTTGTGTCTTTCTTTGTTAGACACTAATCATTAAGCCTTGCAGCTTCAAAAACATAAAATGACAACAGATTATTTACCTGTTTCTTACACTTGAGAAAACTATGGTCTGTAAGTGGACCAAAATGAATAAATATTTATACAGAGAGAGAGAGAGAGAATTAAATTACTTTCATCTGCTGTTGTTAGACGACCTTTGTGTGATTGTGCAAAGTTGTGTAAGGATAGCCAGCATTCTTCCAACAACTGGTCAGTGTTTTTCCTCAGTCTCGTACACTCTGCTGACTTAGAAACACTAACATCCTTTAAGAATTCAGGAGTCTTGGAACCTTTGACAAAAATTGAAAGGAATTTGTTGAAACATTGTAATTCTTATTAAAACTACACATATACATGTATATTAAAATATACCTTTACAGTTTTAAATGGATTTAGGCAACAAATAAAGGAAATGCAGCTTTACAACTACATCACAGTTTCTGCTTGCCACAATTCATGTATTTTTGGCCTGACCAAGATTAAAAATGAAGAAGCAAAAAAAAACTAAAAAAGTAACCAGTTCACTTGAAAAGTGAGAGTAGTTGACCAAATAGACTCCAAAAACCTTAAATCCACTTCTTCACCTCAGAACTCATATGCAAAAACGGCTCTTCTGGGCCCAGAAAACACTTCAAATAGAAGAGCGAACAACGTTTCGACCTTCTTCGGTCATCGTCAGGTTCACAAAGAAAGGGTTACTGGTCGGAAGCTGACCACATGTTTGGGAGGGGTTGTATAATTGAGTGTTGCAATGTAGAGGGCGCGGTTTGAATATATAATTTTGTCTATAATATTAATATAGGTATAATGGTGTTCCTTTATATTGGTTTATTTTGGGTTTAAGTTGTTGTATAAGTAAGGCTTCTTTAATTTTTCGTTTGTTTATGTTTGTTTCTTTATTTAGTATTTTAGTGTTTTCTATGGTTATGTTGTGTCCATTTGACTTGCAGTGTTCGAAAACGTGTGAAGGTGACTTTTTATGTTCTTTGAATCTGGTTTCCATTTTTCTACTTGTTTCTCCTATATAGAAGTCGTGGCAGTTATCACATTGTATTTTATAAATAATGTTGGTGTGGTGTTTGTCAGTGTAGTTCTTACATAGTATAGACCTTAGTTTTGTGCCTGGTTTTTGAATAAATTTAGTGTTAACTGGAATGTTATATTTTGTTACTAGTTTTTGCCAAATGTTGGTTATTTGTTTGCTGATGTCAGGAATATATGGTATACAGCAGTATATGGTTTCGTGATTTTTTGATTCGTGAGATATATTTACTTTTGTTGGTTGATTTTGCTTTCTGTCTAGGTGTGTGCGTATAATGTTTTCTACGGTTTGTGGAGGAAACTTATTAATGTTGATGAAGTGTTGTTTTATTTTATCTAATTCATCGTTAATTTTATCTGGTGAGCATAGTTTTATGGCTGTGTTTATCTGGTTTCTTAGTATGTTGAGTTTTTGTTTTGTTTCATGTGCTGAGTCCCAAGGAATGTATAGTCCAGTATGGGTGATTTTTCGGTGGATTTCTGTTTTGAATTGTGTGTCGGTTCTTATAATTTTGAGGTTAAGAAATGATATTTGATTGCTTTCTTCCTGTTCACATGTGAAGTTAATGTTGGGATGTATAGAGTTAATGTGAGTGAAAAAGTTAAGTATGTGTTCTGTAGATTCGAATCCCGCAATCGTGTCATCTACATATCTGTACCAGTATAGTGGTGGATGTAATGCTGTATTAATTGCTTGTGTTTCAATTTGTGTCATAAAAATATTGGCTAGAACTGGCGATACTGGGTTGCCCATGCTTAGGCCATTTGTTTGTATATAGTTTTGGTTGTTGAACATGAAGTTTGTCTTTATTGTGGTGAACTTCATGTTCAACAACCAAAACGCACACACCTAGACAGAAAGCAAAATCAACCAACAAAAGTAAATATATCTCACGAATCAAAAAATCACGAAACCATATACTGCTGTATACCATATATTCCTGACATCAGCAAACAAATAACCAACATTTGGCAAAAACTAGTAACAAAATATAACATTCCAGTTAACACTAAATTTATTCAAAAACCAGGCACAAAACTAAGGTCTATACTATGTAAGAACTACACTGACAAACACCACACCAACATTATTTATAAAATACAATGTGATAACTGCCACGACTTCTATATAGGAGAAACAAGTAGAAAAATGGAAACCAGATTCAAAGAACATAAAAAGTCACCTTCACACGTTTTCGAACACTGCAAGTCAAATGGACACAACATAACCATAGAAAACACTAAAATACTAAATAAAGAAACAAACATAAACAAACGAAAAATTAAAGAAGCCTTACTTATACAACAACTTAAACCCAAAATAAACCAATATAAAGGAACACCATTATACCTATATTAATATTATAGACAAAATTATATATTCAAACCGCGCCCTCTACATTGCAACACTCAATTATACAACCCCTCCCAAACATGTGGTCAGCTTCCGACCAGTAACCCTTTCTTTGTGAACCTGACGATGACCGAAGAAGGTCGAAACGTTGTTCGCTCTTCTATTTGAAGTGTTTTCTGGGCCCAGAAGAGCCGTTTTTGCATATAAAAGTTCTCAACAAGTGGGTTTCTCGACATCACTGATTGTTACCTCAGAACTCAATTTTTTTTAGCTGACAAACCCTGGAAAAGAAATACTAAAAAGAGTATTGGCATAACCAGTAAACCTGGAGTCTTCTTAAGTTAATATATGACTAAAACCATACCTTTAGAAAACTTTATCTGTTTTATTTGTTCATACACTAAACACCAAAAATTAGTATAGTGATGTCAACCTCATGATCTTACTATTCAGCTTCAGAACTTAAAAGATAAAATAAATATAACAATCACTAACCGTTGTCTTTTCAATTTAATTAACAGCATTTCATACATGTATATTCGTAACCTTTAAATTCAGTGATTATATAAACCAGAAACAGCAGTAGGTCTTGTTCAAAAACAAATTGCAAGAAATATCCTGTCAATGATTTTATATCACTAACAATAAAAGGCTTATATTTTCTGTCACTCTATCAAAAATACTTTCACACTCCTTTTTTTGAAATGCTCAACAATATACATCATCCATCAGCAACAAAATTATTATCTGATTGTTTTTAGGCCAACTATAGTGTTTATGTTGGATACTCAGTATTCCTGTTGTTTTGTGTTTTATTATAAGCCTTTTACAGTCAATGATTTTTTTTATAACTTTGGTGATATAAATGTAAAATACTTTAACTCAGAAGTTTTATTACAATTAGTTCTACCCGAAAGCATAATATAATATAACAAATAGTGTTTTGGCTAGGCCTTACCTTCTATTTATGCATAGGCCTAAAGTTCAAACAACAGGATTACCATTACTAACATTAGAGTATAAGTGCTTAAAAGGTTTAAGCTGTGAATAAATCTTAACTAACAAACGTTATTTTGGTATTTTAACATCTATATTATGTACTTGGCCTTAAAACATAAAGACTGAGTTAAATTCTATAATTTTTAATTACTCATTCAACAATAGTCTCCTTTAATTTTTGACAGGTTTTTACACTAGATATGTAACCTGATTAGACTACATTATTTTGAATTTATAATATTTTACAAATCCACCTGAGGTAGGTGTAGGTGTCATTTCTGCTCTGCGACCATATCGAGCAGAACTTCCTCTCCACTGTTTCTCTCCAACCGAAAATAACGAGTGATCACTATAATACCAGACACAAATTTAAATAAAACTCATACTTTAGAATATTATTTACATCACTGTTTATATTTTGTTAACATTTTAAATACTGATCAGTAAATTATTATTTTAAGGTATGAAATTACAATACTTATGCAAGATTTGTTAATGAAACTGAATTATATTATGAAGTTAACAATATTCCTTGTATATATTTTTAGAAGCTGTCAGAGTATTAATATTAAAAGAAAAACTTTTAAATATGATCAAGATTCTATATGTGACCAAAACAGTCGATTCTCCTTAAAAAAGGACACTTTCGAAAAACTACAATAAAATTAATTTGATATATGAATTATATTACAAGAAACTCATGACCATACAAATGTTTTTGGAAGTTAAACCTTCTTTCTTCAAAGATAAGTTAGTAAACTAATATGCAAGACATGTATATACATGGCCTCCATATTTCTAACCCAGTAACTGATATATATCTGTCATGTATATACATGGCCTGCAAGTTTCTAACCCAGTAACTGATATATATCTGTCATGTATATACATGGCCTGCATGTTTCTTATCCAGTAACTGATATATATCTGTCATGTATATACATGGCCTGCATGTTTCTAATCCAGTAACTGATATATACCTATCAGACATATATTGCCTGCTTGTTTATAATCCAGTGGCAGATATATATCTATCATCTATACATGTCTTGCTTGTTTCTTATCTGTCATGCATGCAAGATTTACTTGTTTCTGTTCTGAAGAAAAGAAGGTTTCCCTACAAAATTGTTTCTTTTCTATTTTGTAATTTGAGAACTTTTTGTAGAATCACAAGTATGCTGTACTTCAACAATACACTTTTTAAGAATTAGGAAATAGTTCTGAAAAAGCAATATCAAATTGAAATATAAGCCTATACATACAAACTGAGGCTTCCATGCTATTTAGAAATGGAAAACTATACCACTGAATGAATAAAATTGTAGAATACAAACGTGTGTTTATTCTTCCACACATTTAAAAAAACAAACAATAAAACTGAGAGTTAAAATGTATTTCATAAAACATTTTCATTTATTTTATTTTGTACATGGGAATAAAATTACAAAATTTCAATCTCAGGTTGATTTGAGACTGTTCCAAACAAAAATCCTGGTATCTGTAAGTTTTTTTGGTTTTTTTAAATGATGTGACTCTAAAAACCTTCAAATCTGAACAAAAGAACTAATTTGATCTTTTAACTTTGATTCAGGTATATTTTTACTGATTTTAGCTGGTCAGAGCTTCTCAATTTTGAGGTGATATAATTGCCTATATTTCAGTTTTAAGAAGTCACATGCTACGAGCCTAAATATGTAATTAATGCTCTTTTCTGTTTCTTCAAGTCTTAACACAGGTGATCCAATATGACTGATAATTCAGCAGAAAGTCATGAAGAGATTACAGAACATTATAGCAAAATCTTAGTGAAATTTGTTAGTGAAACAAATATATGAACAACACGTCAATATGATGATAAGGGAAAAATGGTAAATTGTATTAAACTTCAGTGAAACTGCATATAGTGTTATTTTAAAAATAAAAAAAGGATAAGATATTCAGTTTTATCAAACAAAAACCTTATATGAAGGTTTTAAAAGAATGTAACAAGACACAAAATTAGATATAATACACAACAAGAGTGAAACATTACTAACTGTTTTTAAAAGAAAATATATCAGAATGGTATCTTTTCAAATTTTAAAGTTGCAAATCCAATTGAAAATATTTTATCTACAGACACAACACTAATTATAGAAATATCACCTCAAGTTTCAAACTATTTCACATTATAGTTTTTTTTTTGTAACGTAATAAGACAAACCATAAAATAGATACAGTAAATTAACACTCTGGAAGATTTCAATTAAAAATACATAAATTATTCCCAAATTCTTTTGTGCAAATTTTATTAATATATATTTACAGTTACAGTAAGTGCTCTGGTCTGTCATATTTCATAAAAATGGCCAGGTCACAACTGAAAATTCAGTTTATATTGATTCTCACCAGACTTACTTATCACTGATAGTTATGAGATTATACAAAAGGTTTTAAATGTCTGAAAACAGAGGATATAACTCCTTTTTATGGTCTGATGAAACTGCCAAGGTTTCAGACTGGTGGAAAATCTATAACATGTCAAAATTGACAGAGTAAGTTCTTTACAGTGTTCTTTATGATAAGGTTAAATAAATCTCATGAAACAGTTAATATAACCACAGAACATGCTGAAGGGAAGAAGTTTTACCTCACAGTCTCAAGTGGTAATCTGTTAAATCTGTCAAAATTGACAGAACACATTCTAAATTATTCTATCATTCAGTTTCTTGCAATAAGATAAAGACATATCTGAAGAAAAAAACCAATAGAAAGCACTTACACATAATATAAAACATTTATTATAGGTTTCAAAAGGTATCCAAAAGCACCATCTGGTGAATTCAGTTCTTTTTTACCATATTCATGGTATTGTGTTTAAAATCTAAAGTTTTATGAAACATAACTTACCTTGTGTTGTCCAGAAGGTCAAGAGACTCCATACTGTTCCTACTAGCTGGACAGCTACTGCTACAACGATTGCTATGACTTCCCACATTCATTTCTAATAGAAAGAAAAAATATATTATGAATTTTTCTTAACTTTTTAATGCAAATTGGTGTTTATTAGAAATCATTTTTAATAAATGTAAATAAAATCACAACCTATATCTTCAGAATATAATCTATTAGCTCTATATTTCACAATTACAGCTTCATCAGGTGCAATGAATTATTTATATTAATAAATATTATTTATTTAATATTGTTTGCTTGATTTTTTTCACCAATTTAAACTTAAGAATATCTGGTACTATTTTAATATGATGTGAACTTTCTGAATACAGATATCAAGGTTTCATTTACTATTAGCTCTTTCAATACAGACTCAGTCTATATGACTAACAATGTGACCTTTTTGTACTTATTTAGTCTTTTTAGATTTAATACTTCTTACTTTCAATTTAGTGTGTATACCTTCACAAACTATAGCAGTCTTTCAGTTAATATTATAAATTTTCAACATACAAAAATTATATTTTAGCGAAGTATTTGTAATAAACTAAATATCTGTTCATAAACATATGGAGTATTTGATTAATTATTCCATGTGCAAAGTAATTTTCATGTTAAAATTAAATGTACTTTTCCTCATCTCAAAATCTCAAATTTCCTTTGAGTAATCCCTAACACCTCCTAAATGCATTTCAAACGTTTTTTTATTACAGTAAAACTTTATAGTTTATCTGTTATTTTTTCTACTCTATCTCAAAACAGAATTGGTCAATTTGACCAACCTTGTAACCACCAAGAAACAAATCTGAATAATCTACATTCCTTTTTTCTTTCTTGAATTACTTTAAATTCTGACATGAAACTACATTTGATAAATCTAAATATCTCAGTTTGCAACAATATACATCTATTTTATTATTTAATTGCCCTTTGAATTGTATCCAACTACTTTCCATGCCATTATAAGTTGTAAATCATTTAGGGTGCATGCATCTCGTATTACATTATTAAATTGCATTACCCATGAGTTACTACAACTAGTACATGTAGATCATGTGCATGCCTCAAGAAACGTTTTTATTCTATTATGATTATCTGTTACTTAATCTAATCTTCACTAACCTACAAAGATCCTAATTATTACATTTTAGTTTATTTTTAAAATTATATATATAGATTAAACATGAAAAACAAATGAAATACTTATCCAATCTTCTTTTTTCTTGTTATTGATTATCAAAGAGTGTTTACCCTACTTTTTAATAGTAATCATAGTATTGTACTTAATAATTTTTATTTAATTAACTAATGCACCAAACAATATAGACTAATAACATGTAAAAAGTACATACACAAATTTCTTTACCTTTCAAAAATTTTCTAGCTTTCAAGCTCTATGACAAGAATCATTATAAAATTCATCCAAGCTAGTCATTAACTTTTCCACGATGTTGGTACTCTGAGTGAAATTAACATTTCCTAGAATATAAAAGTTGCACAATATGCCATTTGACAGACGAAAACCTTGAGTTACAGGTGATATATAATTAAAAATGTGAGAGACCTTTTAACAAATTATGAAAGTGAGGTTGTGACAGGTAGATGTGGCAGGAGAAATCTCATTTCCTATTCAACAGCTCAGTAACCAAACATAATTGAAGAATATAATAAACATGATGGCTTTGTAGAGAATAATTTATGCTTAATTTCACACATTTACAAGGGGTGGTGAATAAAATAGGGATCATGATATGTTAGGATAAAATGTGTTAAACTCAGAGAAATTCAGGATTTTTTTTTAAACTTACATTCTATTAAAATATGGATTGTTAGCTAAGATTTTATGCTATACTAATTGGTATAATTTAAACAAAAAGTAATGTCTTTAAATGTGTAAGGTAATACACTGATACTTTGTGTCACATGCAAAAAGGATACCTGTAATAGCATTCCAATTTAGATTTAACTGGATTATAGAACTGGTAGGAAATTCACAGCACCTGACAAAACTGTAATAGTGAAATACTGAATTAATATATTTTTTATTCCAGAGGTACAGGTCTTTATTTTATTTATACTTATAAAAATATATCCTGCATATACCCATTGGTCTTCTGTAGATCTTGATTACAATCGAGAAACAAAGAAACTGAAATCATAATCATAGCATTGAGGGAAGTATGGATGAGTTCTATTAAAGTCTTTTTTATAAATTACTCTTTGGAATTTATCATCTATCTATATATCCTTCACAATTTTCATGGCACAGTGACCTTATTTGAAGATCTGATCATACAGTTCTTAAACAAGTGAAGTGTTTTGATAGTAACATAACATCAGGTAACATAAAAGTTACAATATAGATATTTACATTTCAAAATCATCCATGAATAAGTGAAAAGTAATCGAAGTATTCTATTATCTTCAACCTAGGTGAATAATCATAAATTTTCTGTTTATGGTTAATTCAACAGATTTATTTAAAATAAACATAAGAATGTAAACAGAAAATTTACAGCAGTTGCTTTTGTTGAAATGTTTTCATGACATAATTTTCTTACATAACACTTGTTACTAACACACTTTTTACAAGCAAATTTTACAATACTATGCCCCAATTGATAACCCCTAAAAAAAATATAGATATCTCAAAGAAATAAGCTGCTACACATCACTGGTATTCTATGAAAGTTTACACAATGTTATCATCACTGGTATT